>CM076579.1:1276817319-1276899953 GCA_034641835.2 Pinus albicaulis
TGGGATATCATAAGGAAGTTTGAAAGGCATTGGAGGTCACCAAGGGTTGTGGCATATGGATTCGTTAGTCAAATTATCCAAATATAGAAAATCAAGTGATGCTAGAAAAGGAAGTTTATGTTGGTTGAATGGTTTTGAACGTAAACATGGACCCCCTAGACAAACCTTGTGGTCCTCCCATAACATAGTTTCTAGAACAAGAATGATAAAAAAAGGGATTATTAGACCTAGGGTATTAGACCTTTGAACTAGTAGTCGTACCAAAATTATTATTTCCCCCAAGGAAAAACTGTGGAAAGAATGGTTGATAATGGGATTATACCTAAAACTGAAAGGATGACCTCCTTGTGCAAAATAACCATTGTAAGTAGGAAATATTGTAGGAATAATGGTACTAGAAGGGAAATTTCCCCTACATAAGTTAGCCTCTCCATGGATTATATTTCCCATTGAAAACATTATCACCCTCAGACTAACTAGGAGCCACTGTTGACCCCCCTCTCCTCGCAGATGATTCCCTGATGAAGGTTGACCCATGCTAGATATCATGACCATCTTGATAGAAAAACTATGTGGAAACCATCTATCTCTCATAAGTGGACTTTGACTTGCCCCCGTAATGAATAAGAATCTAGATGGAGGAAGGGACACATATAGACTTAGGAAACTACTCACAGTTGCAGGAGCAATTGACGATATTCCCGAAGGCGAGGAAATAGGGATTATCGAAATAGGTGGCATAGACCCTATCACAATAATTGATGGCAATGAAGACATCAAACTGAAACTATGGACGTAGATGGTGACGAAGGTACCCTCTCTCCCACATTGGAAGCACCACCCTCACCTACCATTTGATAAGAGAACAAGAAAAAAGGTTTAGTGACACACTCACTCACTTGTAGCAGTATTGGGTCAAGAGGACTAATCAAAGGTAGGGTGACATGTTGTTTTGGACTTTCCTTTACTATTTCAAAGGTAATTTGGTACTCCCCCTCTGATCCAAAGATAACCCTCCAAATCCTACGTCTCTGTGGTGGTGGACCATCCTATGGAGAGAAAGGTTTCTTGATTGTCAAGACCAATGGATAATTCATTCAACCATGGTGAATATATAAGTTTGATTAATCAATTAATTAAGACATCCATATGGCCAACTAGAAGTGAACCAAACAATAAGTCTATAAAAATCCCTAAGAGATGCAACATGAAAACCAACTACAAAGGTACCTCCTAAAATCCAATATGCTTAAGTTGATGAAATCCCAAAGGACCTTAGACTAAGGAAAGACTAATAATTAGTCACCCCAACCTACCTATACCAAATTTGACTAGCACAAGTGACCTTGATGGAGCTTAACATCACCCCCCAGGAGCATTGATATGGTAATTGATGTCTACCTCATGTACCATGGAGACTTCCCACCCACAATTTCTTTGGTAAGAGTAGTAAAATATAGGCCACTGAAGTTACCACCTCACAACAAAATGACTAGTAGGACGTGTGATCAAAACCATACATGTAGGCATGCTAACTAAGCTTCAAACCTCATGAGATATTTCTCAAAGCGATCCACGCACCTCTCAAATAGATCCCCATCAATGCAAACAATCCAAGAACACCAGTGGAAAAGGAGTGGGATACCACTCTACTAGTTATCAATGTGACCACATAATCCCCTGTGAGAGGAGATTCTCAAAAAACGTTTGATGTGATAATGGATTTAAACTTTTTAGTGAAACTAGTTTTGGTTTTACAACCTTCAAGAGTGCCCTCTTCAAACCCATTTCAGGTCTCTATACCCCCGTTGATGATGTTGGAAATTCATCAACCAAGGGGGTCTCCCCGATGTGAAGTCCCAATTAGACCTCACACCATTTGGAGTAGGATCCCTAACCAGAAATATGATCGATTTCCATTGTCCTTAGGGATTTTCCTTGGCTAATATTATTAAAAAAATAGGTTATACAAACATTCTTTGAAACAAGCAAGTTGAGACTGTGAGGCATAAAATTTCTATGTATATAAGGTACTTTCATGACAAGGAGAAAGAGAGTGAGCCTCTAGAAGAAAAGTAACAGTACCATCCTAAAAGAGACACACAAGATCATAATAGGATC
Organism: Pinus albicaulis; assembly: GCA_034641835.2. NCBI lineage: Eukaryota > Viridiplantae > Streptophyta > Pinopsida > Pinales > Pinaceae > Pinus > Pinus albicaulis. The sequence goes on from CM076579.1 coordinate 1,276,819,441, forward strand.
ACAAGTTAGTTTGAAAAGTATTTCACAAGACAAACACGATCATAAAACCAAATACAACGCACCTTCAACAAGACAAGTACCAAAGCCATCAAAATAGCTCAATTTCCTTAGTACATATGAACGAAACATATATGAAAACATCTAAAGAGTAGTCCTATGACATTGATGATACATGCATGAAAATGGGTTGCCTCAATGAGCTTCATATATTAAGTGGAGGTGCCAAGATATACATGTAAAATGCTACCAAACTAACCCCTATTGTGGAACATTAAGTCACCACTTGCTCCTCCAAATACAAATCTTCTATCATATGCCAATGCTAGAGAAGTCAAGGTGGGAAGTTCAAGTTCCAAAATTTCTTTTGCTTGAGTTATGAGGGTGTATTTATAGCAAATGAGGTGACTCCACCTCCCATGTGACTCTTGACCCCCCTCAAGACTCTTGAGCTTCTACAATGACTTTTTGAATTATTACATGACCTTTGAGCTTCTATGTGACTTTAGAACTCAATAATGACTCTTCATATTCCACGTGGGACCCATGGTCTTCCACATATTTTACATTTTCTCATTTTGGAAAATTACACAATTACACTCCATAAATGATGTGGCAAGACATTATGAGACATGTGACCCTTGAGATGACAATGATGACATGGAACTTCATGATGATGTGGCATTTCAAGGTTGTTTATTTTGTTGCCTCCTTGATATTTTCATGATGGATCTTGAATGTGCTTTATCTTCATCCTCCAAGGGGTTTATTGATATGGAGTCTTCATGCGATCTTGATCTTTGATCTTTCTTCATAATCTAGTGACCCTTAATCTTCTTTCTCGATGACTTCTTCATGGCTCCAACTTCACAAGTGTATTCTGGCATTGTTTCCTTCTCTTCCTCTTCGAGCATCATCTTGTCATGTCGAGATATAGTACTTTCAAGTGAAACAAATTCATGAGAAGACAACATCAGTCCAGAAATATCCTCATCTATTTATATTCATAAAATCCATTGATTGACCTGGAATTGGGTACTAGACTGGGAGGAAGGCTCAAGGATTAAACAGTGTGCAGTTCCTAAGGGCACGAGTCAGCGACCGAGGCTTGCAACTAGGAAATGCATAGTTCTAGAGGCTTGAGAAAGAGGATTTCATAATTGAGGGTCACAGTGAGGAAGGCTTTCTCACCATGACTACACAATTCATAGTTATGGAGGGAGATTGGGAATTTGGATAACGTAGCTGGCCAGTTCAAGGATGCATAGAGAGAGATTTTTGGTTGCAATTGTGCAATGTGTAGAAAGAGGTTGATTGTGAGGCTGAATTATGCAATTTTGGGGAGTAGGAGGTTGATATTGAGCATTGTGACTATGCAATGGGTAGTCCTTGGAGGAAATATCTTCACATTGTGCATTTCTAGGAGGCAATACAACCTTCTTGTGGCCCGAGACTGTGCAAAGCGTAATTCAGGGAGGCAGTTTGGGAGGAGGTTGACTAGAGAAGGATCAATTACATAAAATGACCAAGTGTGGGACAAAATAACAGAGATATCGGACCAAAACATTACTTCAACATGATCACACACTAATAAATGGTAAACCATTCAACAAGGAAGTAGTTACCATCAACAATCAACGTTTCCTCATTGAAATGACAACATAACAACATTTACCTTCAAGTGTGACACTTAGGATACACTTTGCGACGACAATGACGAAACTAGTACGAAAATGATTGAAACTTTTGGAATGAGTCTAATATATGTTTATATGATAAATAGGACCCATCGACACCAAAGTTTCCTTGTAATATCCCAAAATAGGGAAATTCTACAACAATGAGAATATCTCAAGTTATTCTAAAGTTGGAGATCCAGTAATACTTGAACACAATAATGCAAGCTATGTCAATTTACATATTAGATCAGATTAGGATCATATCAGCAAAACTATGCCTCGAGGTTTCATCTCCAAGTGGGGAAAAGCAATGATCTGGACCATGAAAATGCTATTTCTAGAAAATAACGATGTAACTATGAGAAATGGGACTTGGATCCCTTAGTTCATGCAATATACATCTCACATACAGAATGGGAGCTGAAACAAATCATTCTAGATAAGTTAAACAGATATCTCGGTTCTTATATGGCTCAAAAACATTGAAAACCCGTGACTTAACTCATACAAAAAACTATGAAGCAAGAACAACGTAATTACAAGAGGGTTTCTGTCGCAATATGTTGTAGACAACAGATCTAGAGTTTATTTAGCCAAAGCATAGAGAAAAATAGAGATCTAGCCTCTTTTATACAATGTAAAGATAACTCGGCAAAGGTTTCTTGGAAGCTCAAGTACAAAAGGAATAGATCTAAATATTCAGCTGTAAAATAATGTAGCCCCCTACATAATTACATGAACATAGCTGAATAAAATAAAATAGGGATGAGAATCCCTTTTCCTAGCTTTCTGGGGAAAGGGTTGGCTCTTGCCCTAGGAAACTAGCCCAAAATCAATGTATTAAACCTTGCTGCAGCTACTCTCTAGAAAATTAAGTAGTTCCTACAAGGGATTGCGCTATAGAAGTGTAGAGAAGCTTTGGCCAAGTGCCAAGATGTGAAATTATGCACAGGAGCCTTTCTAGCTGATCCTCCAATGGATAGACAAGCTCTCTACTGAAAAACAAGCCCGAAAATGACTCAAAGAGATCCTCCTTTGCTGCACCCTGCAACACAACCCGGCTCTAAACATAAATTGCGTTGTAGCTGAAGGACGTAGCTTGGCTAAAATTCTAGAATGAGGAAATGTAGCTCAAGAACCTCTCCTTCCCTGAGGATGAGGTAGGGATTCCCGACTGGGAACACCCTTGTGCTAAACAACATTGCAACCCTGCTAAACAGCAAGAGGAAGCAAAGTCTCAACATACCAAAGCAAATAATAATCCAAGCATGAATACAATGGATGTCCTCCTCTCCATATATAGCAAGTGATCCTCTCCACAATGGGTCCCATCCATTTGTGCCACCTAGCCCATGCAAGTTTTCCTCCATTAAAACTGCATAGTCCATCATGGAGATACAATGTATCTAGACAGTGCATGTGGACTTGGTCAAATATGACTAAATCAACATGATCCAATCATGTTCACACCTGTAGGTGCCCAATCCAGCTGCTTATTCTTCCCCTTTTCTCATGAGGAATGTTATTTTTCCTTCTAAAGAGGTTAATGGGCCTCCCTGCCCATTTTATTCATCTAATGCTAACTATAATGTTCCTTTTAGCTTGAGGCTAAAATTTGGGAACATTACATTCCTCTTGAAATGAACCCAAAACTCCACTTTCACAACATGTGACACTTTAGATACACTTTACAACACAAGTGACAACACTAGTGAAACAATGCTCCAAACTTGGTGAATGTGTCTAAAGGATGTCTTCATGACGGATATAACACAATAATGTAGGATAATGCATCAGAAATACCCTTCAAGGGTGTACAAATTACTCCCTATGACTAGACGTGACACCTCCCTAACCGAAGGATGATGGTTGCAACAATAAGAAAAACATGAAAACAACACTTGAAAAAGTTAAAGAAAGTGATAGAAACACATGCCATTGCAAAGAGGACACAAAAGTGTCACTTGTAGAAGTGATAGGAAAAAAAAACAACAGTTGCAAAAGTGGCGACGCTAATTAAAACTAATGCGCACAAAAGCAACAATTGAGAAAATTCATTGGGATGATGATACAATTAAAACTATCAATGAGGGATATGTCAGCATTGACTGTCTATAGGGATTGCATAATATTTGTCTACATGGATTGCGCAATCACTATCCTCAGATATTATGCAAGCATTTTCAGCAAGGACTGCACAATGCTTGACTTTCTAGGGTGCATATAAGATGTTAGACATGCTTGTAAGAAAAGCACTTGTGAATTCATCGAAATCTAGGCATGTGTAAGCAACTGACTGTAATAGTTAAGAAGCATCAACAAATAATGAAGTGACTATGAGTAATCGAGGAATGAAAGAACAAATTATCATGAGTAGGCTTTAAAATTCAATTGTAAGCAAAATTTTGGAGGGTTTTTTTTGCAACAACAACACTTGACGACACACTGGTAGAACTCTAGCTTCTCTACTTAGTTTTCATATTTAAGTGTGAGGTCTCAGTATATAAAGAAGTATTGATTCGCCATGGAGATTATCCTGTATTTTTCATTTAATACGAGTTAAAGCTACATTATCTTATATTCCTTGCCCTGATTTAAACCCATCAAAATAAGATTAGTCACACCTCAACTGCTTCGATAGGGGAGAAGGATAATAATTATACCAAACATTTGATATTCAGAGATAAGAAAATTACCCGGTGTTGCTCCACTGCTAGCAAGCATGTTTAGTACCCTAGTGGAGTAACCTCAAGGAAACACAAGCATCACTTCACTGCCAGCGGGTTTGTTTAGTACCTCGATGAAGTTGCTTGCTTCTATGAAATTTTTGGATCTGAAAATTATTACTGCAGTAATTGGTTTATTTCTCCTACTTATTAGATACTTTATTTATAGATGCTTCAGTAAATTTTGAAATAAACATATTTGTAGTACTTCACTCTAATCAAAAGCAGAAAAACATAAATTACACAAGTAGCACAATAGAAATAACCATATGAACACAGTTATTTTTGGATAATTGTCCCGAGAAAAAACCAATGTGGGAACACTGGTGCATTAGATGAGGGTTTTTTATTTATCTTCAGTAATGAAAAGTTCATTTACAAGAGTCCTAGTGAGCAAAGTAAAATTAGCATACACTTGGCTGAATTTTCCGGAAACTCCATAAGTGTTTATGACCCTAGGGGTGACCTCGTACATGTTGTGAATAAGATAGGGTAGTGTTTAGTTCAAATTCTCTTCTTGATAATTACTTGTGAGATTACTTCTTTTACTTATGTCTTCTATTATTATCTTATTATGTCTTTCATCAAGTCAATTACCAAAACACATGAGACACAAATTTAGGCTCTTCGATCCATGGCCAAAACCTCTCCCTCTTGGAGAGGAAAACCCACGAGAAATTCTTCTTATAAACTTTCAGATGACAAGTACCATGACCATGACACAAACCCTTGACCCTTGTATGCCTTCAATACCTTGTCGCTACTTCTTCCTTGACTCCTTTATATGATCCTTCTTCTCTGCACTGTCCTGCATCGCCTTGCACCAGAAGTAGATAACTTAGTTTATCAACTAAATGATTCTTCTTCCTTCTTGACTCTAGGAAATCTCAGTTCCTATACCTCCCTCTTATACTATGCCTCTATGGCTACCTCTTTGATTTGTGATATATTTCTTCTTTATATTTCAAAACAAAGATACATTCATGACAGTGAGTTGAATCCTTTCCTTCATTGTGGGAAAAAGATCCAAGGTAGGATGTCTTGCATTGTGTGGTATATATCATATCATATTCTTCTTCATATTATTCGCATTCTATATTCTTATCCTTGCTTTATATTACAGTCCAAACAAATATATCCGAAACTGGAAATGTTTATTCTCAGACATTGTCCTTCGCAATTCATGAGTTTCTTATCCGAACTTACTTCAGTTATTCTTTCACCCTTGAATGCAACCTTTACTTCACACTTTGTTGATCTATTTAAATTTAGAGGATCTCACCCTTTTCCTTGCATTTCAGCCTCAGACCAGTCCTAAAATCCACACTAAATCACAAAACACTTTTACTGAAAATCACAGAAGTCTAAATTTTTGTTGTCTTTTTCTGCACAGTTCATAGGGGTATATATAGTAGTCAACCCCTATATTAGCCGACATGAAATTCAATAGATGTGACTTTTCATTGGGCTGACATGATCACTATTCATAGGCCGACTTGAAGGCTGATTTAGAAGAGTGTTACAACGCTAATTTGGAGGAGAATTTGTGCCATGACTTCAAGGTTTATGTGACATAGTCTTGAGGCATACAAGTGTGACTTGACTCTTCATAAACATTACTCTTTAATTACTACAATTTATGACCAGAAAAACAAATCCTAAAAGACATCAAGAAGAATTATTTTGACCTATAATTGAAATCTTGCTCATGAAACCCATGAAGCAAGCATACAAAAAATATATTTTATTATCTTTATCTTCTTCATTACATAAATACATAATTACATAGTCAATATGAAGACCAATCCTAGTTTCACTTTCCAACGCTCCCTCTTAACTAGGGAGGTATTCATAACGGTACATGGTCACTTTTAATCTAAAGGATTTCATAAGAAGAATTGGATTGGTAATCGCATCTGTATAGCATCATATCAACTAGCATTTTCCTAGTGCAAGACCTTGACTAACAACCCCATCTTTCAACGAGACAATGGGCTACAATTTTGGTGAGACACATGACTTATAGACACCATAGACATTGTCTCTCCAAGGTACATACTCCACCCAGGTGTTCCCAAAGTATGACCTTCTTGGACTATTCTTCTCTTGGGTAGCCAACCCGCAAAGAATATCAGTCCTCGACTACTCTTATCATGAATGCCCTATCTCATTCTCAAAGAGTATCGAATGCCAGATAATTACTCGATCCTCCATTCTATCTTCCAGGTGAAGACTAGAATGATGTGTCTATCCATTCTCTCGACATGGCCTTCACTAATACTTACGGTTGTTAGTCCTGGTCTAGTGCATGACACATGTATTAGAGAATCACATATGCCACTCCCTGTTAACACAGGGAGGGCATACTTCAAGTTTCTTCCAAGTAATAAACTTACCACCAGGCTCCCTCTCAACCAGGGTCCTGTAGCAGCAATCCAACTACTCATGAATAATTCCTCCCCTCGATGTCATGGATTTCAATATTGAGGAATCTTCAACCTTTGGCTTCATAGGGTACATATCATCCATCACTTTCAGTCACGAGTCATGTCCACTATCAGAAAGTGATTCATCAGTTTTTCTCATCTGGTTCACCATTGTTCCATGCCGATTTCCTTTAAATAATCTCTAAGGATCATACATCCTTTCTCATGATTAGAAGCCCTGCGCAAATTCATCCAGATAAGCATATACATATGAATTTTTAAAACAAAAGTTATCTCAGTGATGATCTTTCACCATGAAGTTTTCCTATAGGCATCAACATCCTCTATTCAAATTGACACATATCCTAATGATATGTTTTGTCAAGGGTCTTCTTATTTACCAGACTTCTGTCAGAGTCTACATATCCTCCTAGGAGATCTCATAGTCACATCTTCTTGGCTTCCAGATGATAATTTCCTCTTGACATGGTTTCATTTCATGATCTCGTCCTTTCTGCACATTCATCATTCCCAGGAACTTACAAATTTTCCAGTTTCTCATTCATATACAACAACCTCATATTCCATGAGGACATATTATGTTTATTTCATCTGCTAGTGCACCAAAATATCCTTCTTCATAGATCATACTTCTACATATGGAATTTTATTACTTGAAACTATATGACATGACTTCACAACGTCCAGTGTCAGCATATAAATATATACATACCTCGTATCTTTTTCCCTTGATTCATCCTGTAGAAATTTATATAGAATGAAGAGCTTCATTCCCTTGGCATGCTCCATCAATATGTCATCATATCCCAGAATTATGTTTCCATGATGACCCTTAATCTTGATGACTACTTTCCATTAGTAATGTTATTAGAGAGGTTTTCCCGGAGCTAATTCACCAAGAGCTCCTAACATGCCTTTTATCATGATGCTATAATATGCATTGCTTCCTATCGTACTATTTTACAACCAACAGAAATAACTTAAAGGAGAAGATGATCTAGTAGGTATCCCTTGCTTCTTCTTTCTTATATTTCTTCGCAACAGGTTTTTTTCCCTCACATTCGAGATATGGGCTTCTCCCATTTTCCTCTTGTCCTTGTCAAATTTAGGACAATCTCTTTTATAATGCCCAAGTTCATTACATCCAAATAATCATACATTTTCCATATTCCTTCTTTTATTCTGAGGGCCAAATTTTCTAAATCTTCCTTTCTTCCTGTATGTGGCTGCAAAGGCTTGATTCCCTTCACTTGGTCATGCATCATCTTTGGATTTTAGTCTTGTTTCCTATTTTACATAGATACCATAAATCATGGAATGGAGTGGCTTATTTCTTCCTGTATAAACTTGAAGTGACGTTTCCCCATTCCTCTGGTAGAGCATTTAGCACCACTGTAGTCATCTTAGTGTCATACATTACTTCTCCTAGTTCCTACAATTGATCTCTTATTTCATAAATCCTCATAAAGTATGAAGTGATTCCTTATTCCCTTGAAAATTTAATTTTATATAGTTCTTGTCTCATAGGCTTCTCCTGTAGTACTCACAGAGAATAGATCCATCAGTTTCTCATATATTTCCTTAGTAGACTTTAGTTTTGATACATAGGGAATGAGTGAGTCCTTGATGGATTCTATGAGAATCCTTTGGGTTCGGATTTATCCCTTCATTTATTTGGTATGATCTAGAGCATATTCTTTTTATGGTTGAATTTTTGATCCATTAATGTAGTTTATAACTTCCTCTTCAATTAGATTCAAATCTGTCCTCTTATTCCATGCACTAGAGTTTGATGACCCAACCAGCTTGTTGCTTTCTTTACAATAAGTCATCTTGAAAAATTTAAGTAAGGTCATGGATACTTACCTTGTTGGAAATGTTGTCATTGATGGCAAAGGAGATGGAAAAGGAAGAACACCTAAGGCAGCAACAAGGCAAAGGAGATGGCAAAGGAAGAACACCTGAGGCAGCAACAAGACAAAGAGAGCAGCATAGCAGCAAGATGTAGAGAGGGTCAAGCAGCAGAGACAGGGTCATTTAAAGAAGCAGAGGCAGCAAAAGGAGAATTAAGGACTAGCATCTGTCTAGGAGCAGATGAAACAAAGAGAGCATAAGACAAGTAGAGCATAGAAGAAACAAAGGTAGCAGGAGTCAGATGAGGTGCTGCAAAGTAGTGAGGACAGTAGAAGAGGGCCATTTAATAGCTGAGGAATGAGACAGAGTGATGAGGAACAATTATTCAAGTGGGAAGATTGTGTAGACAATCTAGTAGAAGCTAATTTGTGTTTTTTCACAATTATTCAATTGAAGGCATAGAAGATCGGAGCCTCATAGGATTTACTACAAGTATAACAGGTGGAGTGGATTCTATAGATGCAACAGAGGAAGGAGCACAAAGAAACTAAGATAGCAGATATAGCAGAAAGGAAGAGACAAAGAAGTAACAGAGGCAGCAAAGGAGACAGCACTCAGGCAAAGAAGGCAGCGCTGAATCACAGACAGGCAAAGTAGCGCTGAAACAAAGACAGAAAAAGGAAGCAGTGAATACAATGGAGGCAGCAAATGAAGGCAGAGGAAGCAAATATAACAAAGGCAGAGTCGTTATCACTGCAGCAGAGGCAGAGGCATAGGCAAAGCGACAGGAGCAGCAGAGACAGAGGCAGAGGTAGAGATGTTATAATTCCGAGAATCGCCCAACCCAGAGGACAGATATAAAATTCCGAGAATCGCCCAAGCCGGCAGATACAGTCGTATGTATAATTCCGAGAATCATTACCCGATGGGCGTTACATATAACATATAAACCATATTCCGGGAATCGCTTAACCCTTTGGCAAAGTATACATATATGTATGTTATATTATGGAGCGCACAAAACGAAGTTTTAGATGGTGGGACCTCTCCCCAATCGCAATCGGAGATCGCAAGGGCAGCGGAACATCGCAACAGAAAGTTGCGATTGCGATCGAAGGCCGGACCCGATCGAGTTATATACCACAGTTAATTGCTAATCGCATCCGAGTTCCCAATCGCATGTCTTTTGTAAAACGCTGCGATTGAAATGCCGGACCCGATCGAGTTATATACCACAGTTAATTGCTAATCGCATCCGAGTTCCCAATCGCATGTATTTTGTAAAACGCTGCGATTGAAATGGCGGACCCGATCCTGTTATAAGCAGGAGTTAATAGATGCAAATCGCATCCGTGTTCTGATCGCAATCAGAACTTTTCTATTATGCGCCCCGATTGCATTTGTTTGAAGTTCCGGACCCGATGGGTGTATAAACGGTGGTTAATACATATTTTAGTTACGGTCAAATCGCATCGGCACTGGTCAATCGGAACATATGTTAAAGACTTGCGATTGCGATTGAAGCCCGGACCCGATGGGCTTATAAATTATGACTAACAAATGTTTCAGTTCCATGGTCAATCGCATCGGAGGTAAAGTGGAGGGCGATTGTTTATATAAAATAATTGCTGTTAGATATATAAAACATGGTTGCGGTTGTATTAAAACATGTCGCGTGGTCTGTAGACCCACGGGCCTCAGCTTAACGGGAGGGCGATTATTAATGTAATACAATTGTAATATATGTATGTTCTGGCCTGCGGAACTCGCCACATCAACAAGACACTTGCTGCGTGTAAAGGATTGAATTACAGTCAGCAGATTCATTTATATATAAAGCGCTGGTATAAAACTAAAATAAAAATGCAGTTCATAAATTTAGGAGTTACGCAGCAGCCATAAACAGAAAGGCATACAGAGAAGAGAAAGGGGCAAAGAGACAATTAGAGAAAAGACAAATGCGCAGCAAGCCAAGAGACAAAATGAGTGAGCTAGAGTTCACATTGTAATTCGAATGTAAATGTTTTAATTGTTTTTATTGTTTGTGATGCATTGGCAAGTCTCCGGAAGAGAGCAAATATCCCACTGTAATATTAAAATAAGCACCTACAGTTACATTTTTCTGAGTAAGCTGAAAAGAGATGAGAAGGCAGAAGGCAAAGAGACATGATTGTCCATTTCGAATTCCCAGTAGAATACAAATAGTCATGAAGCTATCTTGTATAAAAGGGGGTAATATCCAAGAGGAGAGTTTGATGAAAATAGAATGAGAAGAGGAGAGAGTGTGCAGCAGAATTGAAGATAGTTGAAGAAAATAAGCAAGCTGCAAGAAGAATGTGAATAAGGAGGAGCTGAGCAAAGAAGAAGAAGGGGCTGAGTAGAGATGATGCAGGTCTGATATAAGAGTTGATGAACAGCAGAGAAGAAGGTACAAAACAGAGCTGATATCCAAGGTAAATCAGCAAGTGTTTTTCTTTTGAAAGAGTAAGGAAGTTGGAGCTTCCTATCAAGTTGTAGCTTGATAGATGTCAGTTGTAGCTGACTGAGGTAGGAGCCTCCTGTAGTTTGGTGCCTGCAGAAAATAGATGGGAGTTGGTGCTTCCACATCAAGTTGTAACGAGAAAATGTCGGTTGTAGGCGGCGAGGTTGGAGCCTCCTGTAGGTTGGTGCCTGCAGAAAATTGAAGGGAGTTGGTGCGTCCTTGCAAGTTGTAGCTTGCAGAATTGAGGATAGAGCCTCCTGTAGGTTGGTGCCTGCAGAAAACAGTGGTGAGAGGGAGTTGGAGCTTGCCTTTGCATCACAACAATAATAAGATGTGGTTTTCTCCCTTTATGGGTTTCCACTTATATCTGGTGTCTCTGTGCATGATGATTATGTGTTGATGTGGTTTATCTCATCTGCTTAATACTTGCTGCTCTCATATTCAATCTGCTATTACATTAACAAATCTGTTTGATAGTAATACTTGTTGCTCACAGATTAAGATTGCTCACATATTAAGTTGACCATGAAATAAAGGTGTAAATAAGATTTAAAAGAAAAGTATTAAAAGTCCATGTATGTGTTAAACTGATTCACCCCCCCCTCTCAGTTTAACTAAGGGTTCAACAATTGGTATCAGAGTGGGTTCCTTTGGTGTAAGCTTAATAGCTTGAAGGAGATCTGGTTGAGTCATGGACTATCAAAATGTACCTGTGCTAAATACAACTAACTTTCCTGAATGGAGAGATAAGGTTAAGACAGGATTTATGGCTGATGATCCAGATGTATGGAAGCTTGTTTGTGATGGTTACTGCACAGACTCACCCACAATGAAAGAACAACAGAGGAATGCTAAGGCAAAATGTGTGATATATGACAATCTTCATAACAAGGACCTTGAGTTGATAATGGATTTAACCTCTGCAAAAGAAATCTGGGATAGACTGCACTTTATACATGGAGTAGACACTAAGGACTGCATTGACAAGAAGGATAAGAGAATTAAGAAAAAGAGAAATTCATGTCAAAAAGAAGATTCTCAATCAAATGAAGTACTTGCTAGTGTGAATGGTAGTAAGAACCATGAAGAAATTGCAGCTGAAGAAAGGGCCAAACTTGACACTGCTTTGACTGAAATAGAAAGATTGAAGAATGAAAACAAAGACCTTAAGACAGTGATGCAAATATGTGATGAGAAAGAATTTGAAGATAAGAAAGAAATTGTTGGCCTGAAGACACACCTTGAAGAAGCAAGGAAGATAGAAGACACTCTGCTGCAACAAATGAGAAAGAAAAGTCAGGAATGTGAAAGATTGGAAGAAGAAGTGATGAGCCTAAGAAAGAACTTAGAAAAAGCCCAAATAGAACTACTAATGAATACACCTCTAATGAAAATCTCTAGACAGTTGGACCGAATTCTCAATGCTCAAAGACCACCTCACATAAAGGCTGGGATAGGATATGAAGGGGAAACCAGCAAGTCCAAGGTTGAAGATAACAAGAAAATCATTTTTGTAAAAGCTGTAAAGAACTGTGAAACAGCTCAAAAAATTCCTACAGAAGCAGAAACCAGCAGGAACATGAGTTGTAAAGAAACAAACATAATCAAGCAGCAACATGAAAGAGCAGAGAATAATAGGATGAAACAATCAGCTACTAAAGGCTCATATGCTCCTAGGGATGAATTGAACAAATTTGGAAGATGTCAAAGGAGGTTCCTCCCTCCTATGAAAATTAGCACATGTTTATCTTGTCATAAACCAGGACATAATGCAGCATATTGTAAGACAAAGCCAATCCAGTCCAACCAGCAAAGGATGCAGCAAAAGAGAAGAACCCCTCAAGCAAGCAAAGGGAAAAGACAATCTTCCACCGGGTACACAAATCATTTCTATGGCTACTGTTATGCATGCAATGAATTTGGACATAAATATGTTGATTGTAAATTATGTTCAAAAAGGGGAATGAAATATTATACATCAGCTCAAATGCACCTTGGTCAAATAAGATGTTATGTATGCCTCAAGCGTGGTCACAAAGCTAAAGACTGTAATCTGCCATATACATTGAAGAACTCTAGACAGATGATGGGATCAAAGCAAATCAAACAAAACTATGAATTTAAAAGAAGTGCAGACATTATGAAGAACCTCGATAAAGTTTGGAAGGAAAAGAGAAAGGGGGAGCCTACTATCTCCATAACATAATGAATCTAGCATAGTCTCAGGGGGAGCTGCTCTACGAAACAAAGCAAATATCTAACCAGTTATAGATATGAAGCAGCATCCCAGGGGGAGAGCAGTTCATATATAGACCCCATGAAAGTAGTCTAAGAAGAGCTCCTTGGAATGATAACAGCTATGAGATTAGTAAGGGAAAGGAAGTTCCTCTAACAGAGATCTATGGAGGAAGAAGACCATTTAAAACTCACAATAGCCAGCAAAATTGTTAGAAGGAGAACAAAGGAAGCAAAGGCATTTGACTAGTTAAATCCTGTGTGAACACATGAGTTCTTGATGAATGATCCTATGTAATTGAGCCGAGTCCAATAAGCAGGGTATGGAAATTAGAGTGATTGTGTGGCAATTATGTGGTGAAGAACCTTGTAGCATCGGTTTGTGCGAATTTCCTGTTCCACTCAGAAGACTAATGAACCATACTCTCTGTGAATGAGTGTCTGTGTGTGCACTCTGCAGAAGAAACAGAAGAATTGAAGCAAAATAGGTTTATTCATGAATTAGGGGTGTAATGCAGTTTATAGATGAATTATTGAGCAATTATTCATTAATTGAGTGGAATAGGCTTTGATTGAAGACTAAAACCCTGTGAAGTCGAACCCAGTAAATCAAGCTAAGAATCTGCCTGTATATTCAGAAAGAAGAATGTTTGATAATGTGGAACTCTGCAAAGGTTATGTAAGGTGAAAAGGTTGTGAATGATGGAGCGGAACCATAGTCAAATGCGCAATGTCAATAGTGGAGCGAAACCATTCGTGAGCGGGTTCGAATCATTATAATATACTGAAAAACGACTATTTAATAAAGAAGACCGAAACCTTGGTGAAACACTGTAGCAAAACCACTTATGGTTTCCGGATTATTTCGCACCACTTTTGGTACGGAGGTGGTATTATCTAGAGGGCTAGCGATTCCATAAGATTTTTGACACGTGGCATAGGTGGTATTGGAAGCCACCGTTTAACCTGCGATTTCGCAAGTTAACGTCAGTACCGAGACACCGAGCGGAATTTCTCAGGACCGTTGATTTGAAAAGGGGACATCCGGCGGTGACTATTCGATGAAGATACGCGAAGTTTAATAAAAGTGCGCGGAAGATAGAGGAGGTACGGTGCATAGGTGGGCCAGTCCGAAAGTCTTATTATAAATTTTGTTTTTCAAAGCATGGAGTATTAATACAAGGTCGGGCGACGAACTATAAAGCGAGCGGTATATTCAAATCTTCAAAGGTTTGTTATGAGGTCTGGTTGCGATTATTAAAAAGGCATCAAGAAGCCATGATAACAGTTGAATTGGCATATAAAGCAGTGTATAAAGAAGTAGTGATTCTGGAACTGTCATAGAAAATAAAATGCAGTGACATTCTTTCAAATCAGGATGACAGAATAAGTAGCAGGTTAATGATGCCAAGATCAGATTCAGTATATTGATGATTGTTGGTGTGAACAGTGGAAAGATCAATAGTGGAATCTATGGGTTCATGTGCAAGCTAAAATGAAATCTCTGCATGGTTTATCAAGGTAATATCAATTGGTACTAGGTACAGGTAGCATATCTATCAATAGAATATCATTCCAGGGGGAGATCATCCAGCTAGGTAAGGATAAAACAGGTCCTCAGGATCAAAAGTATTATGGCAAACGTACATCAAGGTAGTATTCCCAGCGTTATCTGGATTCTGCATTCAGTTTGAGAAGGTCAGTAGCAGAGCTAAAGGATCAGTATTATGTTTACACTTGAATCAAAGTATCTGAAGAATAAAAGACTAGCAGTGATTACCATCTGAAGCCCAAAAGTTTTAAAATCATCTAAATCCTACTTCAGCACAAAGGATTTACTGGTAATCCACCTTTAAAGAGAGATTTATCATTGACATACATACCCCCTTATGTCATAAAGAAAAGTGCATGGTTGATAAGTGAGATCAAAGACAGCGCTGAAACAAAGACAGAAAAAGGAAGCAGTCAATACAATGGAGGCAGCAAATGAAGGCAGAGGAAGCGAATATAACAGAGGCAGAGTCGTTATCACTGCAGTAGAGGCAGAGGCAAAGGCAAAGCGACAGGAGCAGCAGAGATAGAGGCAGAGGTAGAGCTGTTATAATTCCGAGAATCATCCAACTCGGAGGACAGATATAAAATTCCGAGAATCGCCCAAGCCGGCAGATACAGTCGTATGTATAATTCCGAGAATCATTACCCGATGGGCGTTACATATAACATATAAACCATATTCCGGGAGTCGCTTAACCCTTTGGCAAAGTATACATATATGTCTGTTATATTATGGAGCGCACAAAACGAAGTTTTAGATGGTGGGACCTCTCCCCAATCGCAATCGGAGATCGCAAGGGCAGCGGAACATCGCAACAGAAAGTTGCGATTGCGATCGAAGGCTGGACCCGATCGAGTTATGTACCACAGTTAATTGCTAATCGCATCCGAGTTCCCAATCACATGTCTTTTGTAAAACGCTGCGATTGAAATGCCGGACCCGATCGAGTTATATACCACAGTTAATTGCTAATCGCATCCGAGTTCCCAATCGCATGTCTTTTGTAAAACGCTGCGATTGAAAAGGCGGACCCGATCCTGTTATAAGTAGGAGTTAATAGATGCAAATCACATCCGTGTTCTGATCGCAATCGAAACTTTTCTATTATGCACCCCGATTGCATTTGTTTGAAGTTCCGGACCCGATGGGTGTATAAACGGTGGTTAATACATATTTGAGTTAGGGTCAAATCGCATCGGCACTGGTCAATCGGAACATATGTTAAAGACTTGCGATTGTGATTGAAGCCCGGACCCGATGGGCTTATAAATTATGACTAACAAATGTTTCAGTTCCATGGTCAATCAGTTCCATGGTCGATCGCATCGGAGGTAAGTGGAGGCTTATTGTTTATATAAAATAATTAATAGTGATATATAAAACATGAACATGATTTAATATTAAAACATGTGCGTCCCACGGGCCACGGGCCTCGGCTTAACGGGAGGGCGTTATTATTAATACAATTAATATATGTATATTCTAGGCACCAGACTCGCCGCATCTTGAGCTAGTGCGCATTATAAAGGATTGAATTACAGTCAGCAGATTCATTTATATATAAAGCGCTGGTATAAAACTAAAATAAAAAATGCAGTTCATAAATTCAGGAGTTACGCAGCAGCCATAAACAGAAAGGCATACAGAGAAGAGAAAGGGACAAAGAGACAGTTAGAGAAAAGACAAATGCGCAGCAAGCCAAGAGACAAAATGAGTGAGCTGGAGTTCGAATTGTAATTCGAATGTAAATGTTTTAATTTCTTTTATTGTTTGTGATGCATTGGCAAGTCTCCGGAAGAAAGCAAATATTCCACTGTAATATTAAAATAAGCACCTACGGTTACATTTTTCTGAGTAAGCTGAAAAGAGATGAGAAGGCAGAAGGCAAAGAGACATGACTGTCCATTTCGACTTCCCAGTAGAATACAAATAGTCATGAATCTATCTTGTATAAAAGGGGGTAATATCCAAGAGGAGAGTTTGATGAAAAAGAGAATGAGAATAGGAGAGAGTGTGCAGCAGAATTGAAGATAGTTGAAGAAAATAAGCAAGCTGCAAGAAGAATGTGAATAAGGAGGAGCTGAGCAAAGAAGAAGAAGGGGCTGAGCAGAGATGATGCAGGTCTGATATAAGAGTTGATGAACAGCAAAGAAGAAGGTACAAAACAGCGCTGATATCCAAGGTAAATCAGCAAGTGTTTTTCTTTTGAAAGAGTAAGGAAGTTGGAGCTTCCCTATCAAGTTGTAGCTTGATAGATGTCAGTTGTAGCTGACTGAGGTAGGAGCCTCTTGTAGGTTGGTGCCTACAGAAAATAGATGAGAGTTGGTGCTTCCACATCAAGTTGTAGCTTGATAAAATGTCAGTTGTAGCTAACTGAGGTAGGAACCTCTTGTAGGTTGGTGCCTGCAAAAAATAGATGGGAGTTGGAGCTTCCTTGCAAGTTGTAGCTTGCAGAATTGAGGATAGAGACTCCTGTAGGTTGGTGCCTGCAGAAAACAGTGGTGAGAGGGAGTTGGAGCTTGCCTTTGCATCACAACAATAATAAGATGTGGTTTTCTCCCTTTATGGGTTTCCACTTATATCTGGTGTCTCTGTGCATGATGTTTATGTGTTGATGCGGTTTATCTCATCTGCTTAATACTTGCTGCTCTCATATTCAATCTGCTATTACATTAACAAATCTGTTTGATAGTAATACTTGTTGCTCACAGATTAAGATTGCTCACATATTAAGTTGACCATGAAATGAAGGTGTAAATAAGATTTAAAAGAAAAGTATTAAAAGTCCATGTATGTGTTAAACTGATTCACCCCCCCCTCTCAGTTTAACTAAGGGTTCAACATACCTGAATAGAGTGGCTTGCAGCTTTCTTGATGATGTTTTAATATGAAGTCAAGAGTTTCTTCTAAGATAGAAATCTTCAATGTAGGTGTTCTTGAATCCTTGATGAAGGATATCTTCAGAAGTTGAGGTCCTCCTTCTAATAAAGTCTTGAATGTGAATCTTTGATGGAAAAGATTAATTTCTTGATTGAGTTGATCCTTTAAATGAGATAGGAGATCTTTCTTGAAGTAGCTATAGAGTCTTCCTTTTCAAAATGATTTGATTTTTCAACCCAAACTTTGATCTTCGCTTCCTAGAGTGTCTCCTTTGTCAAGCAGCCCTTGAGATTAGCACCTTAGCTCTGATACCATGTTGAGAATAAGATAGGGCAGTGTTTAATTCAAATTCTCTTTTTGATAATTACTTGTGGGCTTAATTATTTTACTTATGTCTTCTCTTCTTAGCTTATTATGCCTTTCATCAAGTCAATTACCAAAACACGTGAGACAAAAATTTAGGCTCTTCGAGCCAGGGCCAAAACCTCTCCCTCTTGGAGAGGAAAACCCATGAGAAATTCTTATAATATAATTTCAAATGAAAAGTACCATGACCATGAAACAAACCCTTGAACCTTGTATGCCTTCAAGACCTTGTCACTACTTCTTCCTTGACTCCTTAATATGATCCTTCTTCTCTGCACCGCCCTGCACCAGAACTAGATAACTTAGTTTATCAACTGAACGATTCTTCTTTCTTCTTAACTATAGGAAATCTCGGTTCCTAGACCTCCCTCTTATACTATGCCTCTATGGTTGCCTCTTCGATCTATGATATATTTCTTCTTTATATTTCAAAATAGAGATACATTCATGACAGTGAGTTGACTCCTTTCCTTCATTGTGGGACAAAGATCCGAGGTAGGATGTCTTACATTGTGTGGTATCTATCATATCATATTCTTCGCATTTTGTCTTCTTATCCTTACTTTATATTATAGTCCAGACAAAGATATCTGAGACTGGATATATATATATATATATATTGCAGCCCACACAATAATATACTAACCATGTAATCCTTTACCAGTATTCTTAGACATTATCCTTCGCAGTTCATGAGTTTCTTATCCACACTTACTTCAGTTATTTTTCACCCTTGAATGCAACCTTTACTTCACGCTTTTTTTATTTGTATAACCGTAGAGGATCTCACCCTTTTCCTCGCATTTTAGCCTCAGACCAGTCCTGAAATCCACACTTATTTCTATCTTGAAATCCACACTAAATCACAGAACACTTTTACTGAAAATCACAGAAGTCTGAATTTATGTTTTTTCTTTTTCTGCGCAGTTCACAGGGGTATGGTCAGCCCCTATATTAGCTGACATGACAGTCGATAAATGTGACTGTTCATTTGGCCGACATGATCATTGTTCATAGGCATACTTGAAGGCTGAATTAGAAGAGTGTTACAACACTGATCTGGAGGAACATTTGTGCCATGACTTCAAGGTTTATGTGACATAGTCTTGAGGCATATAAGTGTGACTTGAATCTTCATAAACATGACTCTTTAATTAATACAATTTATGACCAGAAAAACAAATCCTAAAAGACATCAAGAAGAAGTCTTTTGATCTATAATTAAAACCTTGCTCATGAAACCCATGAAGCAAGCGTACCAAAAATATATTTTATTATCTTTGTCTTATTCATTACATAAATACATAATTACATAGTCAATATGAAGATTGATCCTAGTTACATTTTCCAACACTACACCCTTTGTTGTGAGCTCTGCATAGTCCCTCTCTGGACTACGTAACTCTGCGTGGAGGGGTTCTTGCTGCTGATCAACACACCCTTTCCTTCACCCTCTTGCCTTCTCCTTCTATGTTAACTGAATCCTCCCTCCTCCTTCTACTTATGCAACCCTGCCTCTACAGACTCACCCACTGAAATAGAATTCTCTTACTTTAGAATTGATTTCCTTCGGATACTGAGAATGTCCCCGGCTTGATTTCCAAATGACCCTCAAGTCTCTTCTTATAATCTTCTCACTGATGAATCAACGACCAGGATTATATCTTTAATTAGTTGCTTAAATTAGAATATGACTTGACCTTTGTTTTCTAGATTATTCACACTCTTATTTATTAATACCCTTTAATTATTTAATTTCCCTAATTTTAGACTTAGGGTCTGCATTAAAATAATTAATTATTTTAATAAATCAAGATCTGAGTGGAATTTTCACAGATGATTTTTGGGTTCTCTAGATAACTGTTGTCCAAGCCTCTCCACCAAATTTGAGACTTGGAACACTTCCCGATGCTATAAAATCAACACTCCCTCTTAGCGAGGAAAGTGTTCCAGCAAGATACCACTGAAATGCTCTGAATCTAGAACATCTGCTCACTGATGATGTCCTAGTTGTTGCCCCTCATCTTTGTGTTGTTCCTTTCTGTACTGCTACCTGTGAAGTTGTATCTACCACTGCCTCATTCGTATTGTAGCACCCTCTATCTCTAAAGACCACCTGTTCCACTAATGGAAGGGATTTTCGACCATCCCCATCTTCTCTCTGAAGTAAGTGAACTTAACCTTACTTAGATCCTTGGTGAGGATATCTACCACCTATTCTCCTGTAGGAGTGTACCTCAACTGTACTGCTCCCCGTTGGACATAATCCCTGATGAAGTGGCACCTAATGTCAATATGTTTCGATCGGTCATGAAACACAGGATTTTCAGAGATCTTAATGCAACTCTGATTATCACACATAATCTCGGTCGGCTCCATCATATTTTTTAGTAGGTTCAAGAGTAATTTACCAAGCCATATGGCCTCACATGAGGCTGTGCTTGCTACCATATATTTTGCCTTAGCTGAAATTAGTGAGATGGAATTATGTTTCCTACTACACCAGGAGGTCATTCTTGATCCGAGACTGAAATAGTACCCACTGGTACTCTTTTGATCCAATGTGCTTCCAACCCAATCAACATTTGTAAACCCACTCAACTAGACTTCATTGCCCTTGGTGTACTTCAATCCATAATTGACTATCCCCTTTAGATATCTGAGAACATGTTTGGTTGCTGCCCACTGAGCCCTCCTTGGTTCCACCATGAACTAACTGATCATATTCACTACATAACCAAATGTTCAGTCTAGTATTGACCAAATACATCAATGATCCGATGAGCCACCTATACAAGGTGGGATTAGCCTCATCATCCTCCATTGCGTCTATGTTCTTCCAGTTAGTAATCATGGGAGTGGCCATGGGTCTACAATCTTCCATCAGAAATCTCTTCAGAATTTATGTAGGGTATCTTCCTTGCCCCAGGAATATTTCTCCCTCCTGCTGTCAGACTTCTAAACCCAGAAAATAGTGTATCTACCCTAGATCCTTCATGTCGAATTTTGTAGCTAAGTTCTCCTTACATTCCTTGATGATCTTGGATGATCCAGTAAGGAATAGGTCATCCAAATATAATACCAGAATTAATGGCTCATTTCCTACTCTCAAGTAGTAGAGATTGGGATATGCGTCACTCTTAAAGAACCCCATATTCTGCAAGTAGCTATCCATTCACCCAAACCATGCCCTGGGGGCTTGCTTCAATTCATACAAGGATTTCTTAATCCTGAAAACATGAGTCTCCTACTCATGTGTCTCGAAGCCCTCTAGCTACTCTATGTACACTTCCTCCTCTATCACTTTGTTCAAGAACGTTTTCTTGACATCCATCTAATGAATCTCCCATCCCATCCGCGCTGCTAGGGAGATGATGGATCTGATAGAAGTGTAGCGAGCTACAGGGGTGAAGGTTTCCTCATAATCGATCCCTTCCTTTTGTGCATACCCCTTAGCTACAAATTTGGCCTTGAAGTTCTCTATGTTTCCATCTGCAACATACTTGATCTTGTAGATCCACCTGGATCCTACAATTGATCTGTCATGTGGTATAGGAACTACTTCCCAGATGTCGTTTGTCATGATGGAGCTATACTCCACCATGGCATCCACCCATACATGATGCTGATTTGCATCCTGGAAGTTGGAAGGTTCTCCAACCTGTGATACCAAGGCTTGGTATATGTCAGGTTGCCTTCGTACCCTCTTCCTATCTCTAGGAGCTTCAACAAATTCTTCTGCATCCTTCATAATTTGTTGTAGTTATTTTCTCGGTCTCCCACTGGTGTTGGATGATCTCACCTGCTCTCCTGCCTGTTCTTCTTTGGAGGAACTCTCCTCAGAATCCTTGTGCCATGGAGAGGCACTTGACCCATCCTTTATAGGCCATTTAGGCAGTACTAGTGGATCCTCCTCAATCTACGTATCTGTAGCCATTTCTTGGGATTTCCTGAAGGCTCTCTCCTCCATGAATTTCACATCCCTTCTTACCACAATTTTCCTACTTTCTGGTATATAGATGCAATATGATTTTGCATTTTCACTATAGCCCACAAGAAAACCCTTTTCTATAGTCTGATCCAACTTATTCCTCTTCTCATTTGGAATGAGATAGTACACTATGATGCCAAATATCCTGAGGTGGCTCACATCCAGCTTGCTTCCTATGACCACACTCTAAAGAGTCACCTTCCCCAATGCTCTATGGGGAACTATGTTCTGCACATATACCGATGTATTGCAGGCTTCTGCCCACAAGAATTTGGGCATATAGCATTTCCCTTGCAGCCTCTACTATGGTCTGGTTCTTCCTTTCTGCAACTCCATTTTGCTCTGGATTGTATGGAGTTGTCCATTCTCTCTTGATGCCTTCCCTTATGCAAAAAATAGTGAAGTCCTTATCAATATATTCTCCACCATTATCTGATCGTAGCTTCTTAATCTTATTTCCTATTGCATTTTCTACCAATGCTTTGAACTCTTTGAACCGATCAAAGACTTCATCTTTGGTTTTGAGAAAATATATCCAAGTCTTCCTGGAATGATCATCAATAAAGGTAGAAAAATAATTTTCACCACAAAGAGTGGTTGTAAACATAGGACTGCAAATATCCAAGTGTATTAATTACAATACACTCTTGGCCATGCTGCTTCTTCTTGGAAATTACGCTTTAGCATACTTCCCTAGTGCGCATCCACTGCAAACTTCATCTCTCCTTGTGCTGAGTTTAGGAGATCCTATGACATTATTCTTGAGAATCCTCAAGGCTCCATGATGTAGATGCCCCATCCTTTTGTGCCATAATTCATTCAGATCTTTGTCATCCATACTTCCAATTAAGGCCACTGTGGATTCAAGCTAGAGCTTATATAGCTTATGACTCCTTACTCCAAATTGTGCCTTCTTTCTCCAGCTAGGATGTTTGACATACATTTTGTTGCCAATAAATCATACGTCATAACCCTTGTTCTGGAGTTGAGACACTGAGAGAAAATCATCCCCAACCCTGGTACATGCAGTTAATTTATGGCCTGGATATTGTTGCCATCTTCTGTCTGAATTGTTATGGTACCTCTTCCAATGGGGGTACACTTAGCCTTGTTTCCCATAGTAATCTAGAAATTCATATGTTCTTCTTGGGAGCTCAAAAAATATTCTTGAACCCCCATCATGTGAGTAGATGCTCCACTGTCAATATACCAAATACTTGGAGGAGTTGTGCTCGACACACAAGCAAGATCCTCCTCTAGTCTGGAAGCCAACACTGTCATGTCATGTTCTCTCTGAGTTTCTGAGTGCTCTGGAGGACTGTGTGAACCCTTCCAAATGTCGGATCTTTGGTCCATTCCAGATCCTCCCTTTTTGTCTTTAGCCTTTTGCTCTGATACCATGTGAAATTCTCAGATCTGAAAATTAATACTGCAGTAATTGGTTTATTTATCCTACTTATTAGATAAGTTATTTATAGATGCTTCAGTAAATTTTGAAATAAACACAGCTGCAGTACTTCACTCTAATCAGAAGCATAAGAATAGAAATTACATAAGTATCACAATAGAAACAACCATATGAACACATTTATTTTTGGACAATTTTCCCTGGAAAAACTCAATGTGGGAAAACCGGTGCAGCAGATGAGGGTTTTGTATTTATCTTCAGTAATGAAAAGTTCATTTACAAGAGTCCCGGTGAGCAAAGTAAAATTAGCATACACCTGGCTGAATTTTCTGGAAACTCCAAAAGTGTTTCTGACCCTCAGGGTGACCTCCTACACCCTCTGTGTTATCTAGCGTGTGAGCTTGGTGCAGTCCCTCTCTAGATTGCGTAACTCTGTGTGGAGGGGTTCTTACTACTGATCAACACACCCTTCCCTTCACCCTCTTGCCTTCTCCTTCTCTGTTAACTGAATCCTCCCTCCTCCATCTGCTTCTGCAATCCTGCCTCTACAGACTCACCCACTGAAATTGAATTCTCTTACTTCAGAATTGATTTCCTTCGGGTACTGAGAATGTCCCTAGCTTGATTTCCAAATGACCATCAAGTCTCTTCTTATAATCTTCTCGCTGATGAATCAATGGCCAGGATTATATATTTAATCAATGGCTCAGATTAAAAGGTGACTTGATCTCTATTATCTAGAAGATTCACACTTTTCTTTATTAATTCCCTTTAATTATTTAATTTCCCTAAGTTTAGACTTAGGTTCTCCATTAGAATAATTAATTGTTTTAATAAAGCAAGATCAGAGTGGAATTTCCATAAACGATTTCTAGGTTCTCTGGATATCTATTGTCCAAGCCTCTCCAAAAAATTTGAGACTTGAAACACTTCCCAATGCTATAAAATCAACAGCTTCACCTCTCTACACAAGAAGCCTTTCTCTTCTTCACCATTTATTTTATTGTTTTAAATATATGCTTGAGGTAATTATTGAATATTTGTAGTACGGGTGGAAGAGGGATCTTGACTTATTGAGAGCAGGAGAGGTTGCTCCTTGTTTAAGTGATTTTAAATATAATTGAAGTTATATGCTTGCTTTAAATATTTTCTCCTTTCCCTTCTCTTCTTGGCTGAGTTCACATATAGAAACACCACTCAATACAAGATCGAGTCAGAATGAATTTCCTAATGAAGATATGGTATTCGTAGCTTAATGAAAGGATTTTCGTTTGAAACGAATTTTATTTTCCATTCATACATCATTGACCCAATACAAATAAGAGGATTATTGATTAGCCAAGCATTGTTCATCGTCACAATTTCCCTTTTCGAGTTTTTCCACATTGTATTTTGATCCAAGCAAGATAAATTTTCATGCAAAATTTTAGTAAACAAAACCCGAAATAAAAAACAAGACAAAATAAAGAAACAAGACCAAAAGGAAAAAAAATAGAAAACTGAACTAAAACAACATGTGCGAAAAAAATGCGAAAATAAAACAATTGTGGAGACTAGATGGAGAGCGAATACAAGATGAGTGTGCAAGCGAAAATAAAATGCAACTAGAACTACTCCTAACCTGACTAGCTAGAAGGTTAGGCTTGGTGTAATGGAATTTCCATTGTAACCATTGTCATTTATTCCGATATGAAAACAAAAATATATGAACAATTAAAATAAATATGAAGCAATGTGCAAGAGAAACGATAACAATTTGAAAATCTTGGATAATAAATTGATGGTCTTACTTATTAACAAACATATGTTCCATACCAACTGGTTTGAGCGAGTATCAAACTTTACCTCATTGATTGAAATATAAATCATGTAGAAATTATTTACCAACAGGATTCAATATGATCTTGTAATGTACTAAAACTATATATTGAATCCTTCTACAATTTACAGAAACGAAACACGATCGCACAATCACATGTACACAAAGAAATAAATTATCAATCACACAACACAAGATGTATCTGGGGAAAGTAACTGCTCAAAACCCTTCTATATCTATATTTCATATGGTCAATATCATGAAGCAATACAATGCTATTCCTCACTCTGAGAAACCTCTATACTCTCATGTCTATCTCACTTCAATCCTGCTCGAATCTAGCTTACGATCTAAGAAAAATCAGTAAAGTATTTAACCTTTTGCTTTCCTCTGGTTTCCCAACCTTCCTTACACATTCCTGGGCTAATTGAGCCCCTGTTAATAAGGAAAATCCCCAATAATGATGGCAGAATCCTTCAAGGCCTTCTCGATGACCTCATGCATGACCTGTACAATTTTCTAATAGTACAACTGATAGATCTCTTCCCTTTAACCTTGGTCTCAACTGGGTCTTCCTTAGAACTGACATGAAAAAACTATTTATAGTTGATTATCAGTTAACTGATTGATCATTACATGTGAATTAAATCTAATTTAATTCACTGGACCTCTCACTAGCTCATATCTCAGTTATAACTAGTTAAACTGATTTTAACTCAATTTCTTGAGTTAACTAATTACAACTCACAAATAACTATATCTAGACCCCCTAAAAATATAAAATCCCTTTGCATGCATCCTCTTAGACCTCTAACTCAAATTTCCTAAACTAAATATGACTTCCTGACTCAGTTAACTAATACAAGTTATCATGAGATGAAATCACAATTTTTCTTTCTATTTAATTAAGGGAAAATTAAATCAAAAGCCTCATATGGTACCATTTATGGGTGCCATTTTCTGTATTTCATTTTTGGATGCCAATTTCATTGTTTCTTGTTGCAAATTTCAACACTCCCTCTCAACAAGAAAGGAATTCAATCTATCCTGATTCAGTGCCTTTGGAATGCTTTGCATGCAACACTTCTCTCTAGTGTTGTTCCTGTTGTAACTCCTGAAACTAAATAGCCTCCAAAAAATAGTATGATGCATCTGTCATCAAAGTCTCTGACTACTACCAGTTACTGCACTATCTACTGAAAAATATGCACCGCTGCTGACTCTCCATCTGTGCCCTCTGCACTGGTGCCAACTTTGATCTACGCTCCAGTATCTGACATATGTCACTCTGATTTTTGTCTTCCTGGTAGTTGATTCCATTAATCTAACTGGTCATTCCTTCTACTATGTACTTGGGTCTCCTCATAGCCAGGTTCAATCCATGAGACATGCCATCTCACTAGATCCAGCCCAAATTTCTTCTCTTGGGATTATATCTGCACATCGCCCCACCTCCCACTTGGAGGTATGGTTGCATGTGCTCCCTCTGCCCATCTGGCACGAAATTTCCCACTACTAGAGGTATATTATTGATGGGATGCTTCCACTCGGTCTCCTCTCTGCTTCTCCAATTGTGGTTGCTCCAAAACCTTCAAAGCTTTCTTATGAGACTGCATGTTGATAGGTAATTTGTGCTCCCTCTCAACCACCAAGTCACTAACCTCTGCTTTGCTCCTCAAATATTTGCATGCATCTTCAACCTCAAGATCATATAGGTTCTCGCCTCTTGCACTGATTTGTTTCACCCACCTCGTAGTGATGTGTCTAAGGAACACCTTTCCTTTTCTAAACATCACATCATAACCACAGACTTTCAATACTATTATGGAAACAAGATTCTTCCTTAATTATAGAAGATACAAAACATCTGCTAGTCTGAGAGGGGAGAGAAAATCCCTTTGAAAGGTAATTGTACCTATGTCAGTCGCTTTTTACCTCTCGTCATCTCCAAAATCTATGTTTTGTTGGAGGTCCTTCTCTTCCAAGTCACTGAAGAGATCTATATTCTCCATAATATGGAACGAGGAACCATTTTCTAGATACCGCATGCATCCCATTACAGTGTTTTCCATGCATGCAATGACAATAAAATCAAGCTCAAACTATGAAGCTAGCGCTTCACTCGTTGCAACTGCAAGCTCCTTCTTGCTTGCCTTCTTATGTGGACAATTTGAGGCATAGTGCCAGTGCTTGTGACAGTGAAAACACCTGATCTTGGGTAAACATCTCTTTCCCTCTTCACCTTGGGACTTATTTCCCTTAGTTGTCTTTCCTTTTCTCACCAATGAAAAATCTTCTTCTTTGTCTTTTTTGGAGGTCTCGTCTCTAGTGCTCCACCTTGTCTCTTCTATTACCAAGTCGGACCACAAACGCTCCCAGTCTGGTAACTATACCAGATCTTGGGAAGGCCTAGACGTGCTAGGATCACAAAATCATCATGGGCTACTATCACACCAACACTTCCAAGCTGATCTCGACATTAAGTGAACTTTTTCAAGTATGTTGGTATCGTCTCGCCCTCCTCCATATTGATCTTTCTGAGCTTGTCTTTCAACGCCAACTTCTCGTGGTCACTGCTATTCTGAAATTGATCTATCAAGACCATGCACATAGCATATGGAGTCGCCTTCCCATGGATAATCAATACAATATGATCTCGAAGTCCCTCTAACAAGATCCTTCTCACCTTTTCTACCTTCTTCTTCCATGCATCAAGAAGTTGAGCATATGTTGTTGCGGGCTGGGGAATATCACTATCTATGAATTCCTTCAGTCTGTTGTCCTCTAGAACTTCCTCCATCCTATCCTTCCATGCTATGTAATATTAATTCCCCTCAAGGGCATATTCAAGTCTCAAGCCATTGAAAGACATATTGATATGCTAATGGATCCTGAAGAATAAATCTGCCAATTTGAACCTGTTCAAAACAAACTCAATTTATTCTCTTATATTGTGATTCCTAGCACTCTGATACCATGTAGAAATTATCTACCAATGTTATTCAATCTTATCGTGTAATGTACTAAAACAAGATATTGAATCCTTCTACAGTTTGTGAAAACAAAACACGATCGCATAATCATGTAAGCAAGAGAAAGAAATTATCAATCGCATAACACGAGATGTATCTGGGGAAATAAATTGCTAAAAACCCCTCTATCTCTATATTTCATATGGTCATGATCATGAAACAATACAATTATATTCCTCACACTGAGAAACCTTTGCACTCTCATGATGGTCTCACTCTGATCCTGCTCAAATCTGGCTTGTGATCTTAGAAAAATCGGTTAAGTATTTAACCTTTTTATTTCCTATGCTTTCCCAACCTTCCTTATGCATTCTTGGGACAATTGAGGCCCTATTAATTTGGAAAATCCCCAATATTTTTTTCGCAATCCTTCAAGGCCTTCCCGATGACCTTATGCATGACCTGTACAATTTTATAATAGTACAACTGATATATCTCTTCCCTTTAACCTCGGTCTCAACTGGGTCTTCTTTAGAACTGGCATGCAACAACTATTTATAGTGAATTATCAGTTAACTAATTGATCACTGCATGTGAATTAAATCTAATTTAATCCACTAGAACTCTCACTAGCTCATATCTCGATTAGAACTAGTTAAACTTATTTTAACTCAATTTCTTGAGTTAACTAATTACAACTCACAAATAACTATATTTGGACCCCATAAAAATAGAAAATCCCTTTGCATGCATCATCTTAGACCTCTAACTCGAATTTCCTAAGCTAACTAAGTCTTCGTGACTTAGTTAACTAAAACAATTTGTAATGCGATGAAACTACAATTTAATTAAGGGAAAATTAAATCAAAAGCCTCATATAGTACCATTTATGGGTGTCATTTTCTGGATTTCATTTATGGATTCCAATTTTACTGTTTCTTGTTTCAAATTTCAATAGATCATACAAACCTTGTAGGTTACTCATGGAAGTGCGTTCAATCGTGTTTTCAATTTTTGCAAGCATCAAGAATGATCGAAAATTATTATTTGTGACAAAGCTTTCCAAGTAAGATTTCTCTAACCATACAATGATTGGACATTGATATTCGAAACCATCAATTTGAAAACCCAGAGACTCACGAAAACATTAATTTCCAATTAACGTATTCGAATTGAAAAGAGAATCTTTTGAGGGGAATTCAATCTAATATCATCCAAAAACTTTGTCAATATGGTGAGAACCTGACATAACCATCATCTCACATTGAAGTGCCTCAACTATCCGACAAGCATTTGGATCACGAAATGATAAACCATGAAGATCATTGGGTTCAACAGAATCAATCAATGTAAAACAACTATCATCAAGTATGTTAATGGGAAAATGATTAATTAACTGATAGTTGTTAGAACCAGTATTATGATCATATTGGTTGGTTAGCACATAAAATTCTCAATTCTCCATTGGTTCCCTTTGTATTTGATTAGGAACCAAGCCAACGTTATGAAAACTTAATGCCTTTAAAACAATGATTGACAGTGTAAGTTCAGGAAACCAATTAGGATACCCGACATGTGAAAGATTGGAAGCAAGGGTAAATACAAACCAGGTATTCATATCAACACGAGGGTTTTGATTCACCAAATGATTCAAGAATTTACTGTCACTCAAGAAGAGAGATTGTTCCAAAAGTATGATTAAACTTATGACATACACAAAAGAGATTGGAAAGTGATTGATCTCGCAAGTGTTTAATTGGGAGGAATCTTCCAACCCAAATGATATTTGTCTTCATAATCTGAATGACATGCTTTGAAATTATGTGTACCCATATAAGATATGTTTCCAGACACTGAGTGTGATGCAAGGGATTCACATGATGCATAAATATTAACCGAACAATAATCTTTTATCTGATTTGAGGCTCTATCTTGAGGGTTTAGGGGATTAACTTGAAAACGCTGAAAGTACTTTAAGAAGGAGCTCACTTGCAATGGATGAATATGGGATTGAGAGAACCTAACATAACCATCAACAGGGCCTGAAGTGCCTCGACTTCCTTAGAGGTCTCTAAACTTTCTAATGAGGTATCATCAAATTTGGGTGGCTTGGAAAAATTCACAGGTAAATGTGCACCATTGTCATCAGATGTATCAATGAAAACACTACTAATACCACTAGTTTTGATTAGAATTAAGAGTAAACATATCATATTCTTTATGGATAGAGTATTGAAATATATTAGTTGGAAAACCCCCTTGATCATTTAGATTTATAACATCTTCCTCCTTACATATGAAAGATTTAGAATTGAACATATCATGATCAATAGATTCAACATTTTCATCTTCTGATCATAAAACCACACCAGCATGTACCTGATTACAACCAAAACCAACATGAAAAGGATCCAAAGAATTAAGAAAAGTTGTTGGTGTGACAAAATCATAAAACTCATTCAAGTACAATGAATAATGTGTCAAAGGTGAGAAAATATGGAAAGACTCAAAAGAAGAGATGTCAGTTGTAACTAAATAATATTTAGCTTCTAAGAACAACACATAAACATGCATGTTATGCTACAAGAGATTATTTTCATCATAATAATGATCGAAGATAGGCATACCATTGTAGCATCCATATTGATCTTGCTTTTCTTCAACATGGTATACCAAATATTCAAAATCCTGATAATTTATTTCTTTAGATTTGATATGTAAAGATGCATGAATTAAAGAAATTTGAAATCATTGCGAATTGAAAAAGTATCCCATTCCGTAAATGAAGGTTACAAGTTATGAGAATCATATTCTAAATCGATACTTCATAAATGCAAGCCTTCAAATGAAGAAAAAATATCATTCGATGTACTTGGATATCCATCACTGCATGTAATTATGGAAAGATGGATGACATGGTGATGGTTTTCCTAAGTCTCAACTTGAATGAAGGATTTGAAATAATTTGACAGGTTATTAAGGTCACAATATTGGTGATCAGTCAGAAATGAAAGATTGTCATCCTAAAAGAGGGAAAAAAGATTAAACATATCTTAATTGTTTTTCTCCTCTACATGTGTGATGCAACCACCTTGTATATGATGAATGTTTGCTACAATGGGTCAAAAATCATTAAGATTTGAAGTGGATTGACCAAGTGGATCATGAAACAAGGAGTCATGAGAGATAAATGACAAAGGTTGAAAGGTATCCCTTGAAGAAAACATGATTTCAATTGGATTAGATTCAAGTTTCACATTATGCATGTCATTGTCATCTTGAATAATAGAGGATCAATCTTCACCTTAGGTCCATGTGATTATGAAAACTCTCAATGTTCTCTTGGATAATTCTTTCACTAAAAGGAGGTGAAGGTGGAATAAGCAGATCACATATTTGATTTTCTTATTTCCAAACTCCAACATCTTCACGCAAAGGCACCCAAATTGGTACTGGAAAAGGAGAAGGACAAGGAACAAAAGGAATAGTAGGTTCCTTCTCTAAAATTAGAGGTGTATAATGGTTTGCAGAAGTTGGGGAGGGATAATTACTGAGGTATTCAGATTCAAAATATCTCAAGGTGAGTAGAATCAAACTCTGAATTTTTTCCATAATTAAATCTGAATCAATCACTCCCACAAGGAATTCACAACAAAGGTAAAGAAATCGACGAAGAAAATCCTCTACTGATGCACCCGGTTTCATTCTAGCAAAATCAATCCTTTTACAAACATCTTGATAGGCATACCTGTCAAAGGCTTGATGAAGCTCCATACTGAGTTGTTTGAATGAATTAATGGAAGGATTTGGTAATGTATGACACCATTTTTTAACTCAACCTTCAAGAGTGAGGGTGAACAATTTACTAGCAACATCTTCACAAATGATTTCATAATATTCACAAAATTCGAGAAACAAAGATAAATGTTGAGATATATGTGAGTATAATTTTTTGAGTTGAATTAGAGAATTTGTTTTAATTATAAATCCTAATTTGTAAACTTATAAGCTCACCAAGGTATATGGATCTTAGATTAAGCTAGTGTAGGAAGTAGTTGTTTAGATGAAAATAATGGAAATGCATATTACAAATATAAATTACTCAAAAGAAAACATTAAAATTCTGATCTAGAAGCAAGAGTGCAATGAGTCTTTGTGGAACATAGCCAACAAGAAAGAGGCTCTAACTTAAATGCCTTGGTTTTCCTTCCTCATTATCCCTATTCCAACAAGATCAATTCCACCATAAAACATAACACAATTAAATCAAGAATGCAGTAAAGATCAAATGCATAAACACAATTTCCAGTTCAATTCTTAATCCATAAGGAAGAGAATCTAACTTAGATGCCTTGGTTGACCTTCCCTAATTAAACCAATTATTGAAAGTAAATCATTTAAAAAACATAAATGATCATGGCATACAATGAATTTGCTCAGAAAATATTCACAAGAAATTGTAAAGGAAATGTTCAACAATCTAAGATATTCACAATTATGCACAAAGATACATTGTAGTGTACTTAGCTTAGAATGGGGCCCTCCACCTGTGCTTTGTACACTTGATACTATCAGCTATAGTAGATCAGCAAGCACATCCCATAACAAGAACAACAATAAGTAGAAGGCAAGTTCTTCAAATTATATTCAAAAATAGAAAAGTCTCAATAATCATAATACATGTTCATAGTTGTTGAATAATTGTGCTTAAATAGGATAAAAGTATAACAAAATAAACTAAAATAGTTGTAACAACCTGTAAGTGTCCTAATCCACCTAATAGGGTCGAACTCATCCCTTTTATTGCACAAAATATGGGAATATTCCACAAAATCATAAAACTTCCCCTTAAATCAGGTGATTTTCTGGGTGTCTGGTGAAGTTTGACCAGCTTTGAACTGGCATGTTTTGACTCATTTGGATTGTGCCAATATGATGCAGGAGCATGAGGCTAGAGGAAGAAGGACTTTATTTTTATTCCAAAAATACAAAAAAAGTTTACAAGCAAAGGAGTGGGTTCCTTTAGTTGGCGATTTATTGTTTTGGTATATAAGATTTGACTGGTATTCAGGGATTTGGATAGCTTGTATTTGATTCATTGAATTTAGTTTTTAGTTGAGAATTTTTAGGGAGAATATTGAGTAATACGATTTTATCTAAAATTGGGCAAATTCGATCCATATAATTTGATCAATTTGTTTGTATGAAGAATATATATTTAAAATGTAAGTTTGAAAGATATCAGAGGGGGACGAAATTTTTTCTGATGGAAATAGGAATCGAATAGAATAAACTTTCAATTTCCTTTGTAGTTGGCTAATATTGTGCGTAATTGCTAAATCCTAGAGAATGGTTGCTGGTATTGTTAAAACAAAGGTTTATCAGTTCCTTTTTGAAATATTTCTGAGTATTTGATTAATTTCTATATATATATATATATATATATATATTTCCTTTTAAAAATTCCGCATTCATTGGGAAAGTGAGATAGTCCAGACATATTAAAAGTCCAATAGTCGTTGATATATAAAGACTATGGCTTGTTTGTGGAAGTGAAAAACTTGTTGGTTGAAGAAAATAGTAATGTTGGAATGCGTAAGGAACCAAGATAAATCCTCACTGTTGATTTGAGATCCGACGATGATCGCAATCTAACCTGCACGGAATTTAAGAGATCAGATGGACCCGATAAAATTATAAATTAAATTTTATGATTGGAGCTGTCTGCCCAGCACTCAACAGATCTAACAGTTTTTGCATCAAGGTTTTTAATCCAACGGATATCACATAATTAAATGCATGAGGTTTAATGTTTTAATTGGATGCGATAGCATTATCAAAAAGGGTTTAATGTTGGTATAAATCCGTCACCGAATCAACTAAAATCCACTTAGAAAATATTTGCTATATGTGATTTTCTGTATTGTTGCAAATTATATATTTTATATAATTCTAGTTCCGTCATTATGAAAGGGCGGTAAAGTGGGTTTTTCGATCCATTTGTATTTTGTGTAAGTAAAATTGAAGGTTGATGAGTGATATAGGAAAGAAATTAGAAGAATTACCATCAGAACTCGAAGACATAGTTTCCAGATTTGAGAGCTTATCAATAACACCGGCATCCAGACCACCATTAGTGGTATCAAAGCAGCATTTAGAAACTGAACAAGATATCAAAGTTCAGGAAAAGAAATCCAACATGGCTTACAGAGTTGGAAGAGGAGGTGGTGTTGGTCGAAGAAGAGGAAGACCAGTTGCAAATGTTGAAGTGGTGGAAGTTATGCAACAGATGCAAGCTAGATTAGAAGCAATGGAAATGGGAAATCAAAGAGATGCAGATGTCAGAGATGTCAGTGAGCCTGAAGTTGAATCTACAGAAAAGGGAGAACCAACAGAAGTTACTCCTGCAATGAGATTTTTTAAATCAATGTTGGGATCCACATCTAAACCTAGACTTGAAGTTTTGGTTTTTACAGGAAGCTTAAATCCAAAGGAATTGATAGATTGGGTTAATGACATGGATAAGTTCTTTGATTATGAAGAAATGGGTGAAGGAAAAAGAGTGAATTTTGGTGTCACAAAATTGAAAGGACATGCAGCGCTTTGGAGGGATGGAGTGCAGGAAGAAAGAAGGAGACTTGGTAAGCAGCCAATAAAGAATTGGAACAGGATGGTGGCAAAGTTGAGAGGTAAGTTTTTTCCAAGTGATTGTCAACTTTCATTATTTAGAAAAATGCAGAATCTTACACAAAGATCAATGACAGTTAAAGAATACACAGAGGAATTTTACAAAGTGAGCATAAGAGCGAGACAAATTCAAGATACAACAGAGAATATTGCAAGATATATAAATGGTCTCATAATGGAGATACAAGATGAGATAAGTCTGTTGTCTCCTAAAAAAGTGGAAGAGGCTTATCAGATGGCCTTGAAGGCTGAAGAAAAACTCATAAGGAAGAAATATGCCTGAAGTAGAGGTAAGTTCCGAGGAAAAGGAAGTCAAGGTGGTAATGGAAGATCTACAGCACCGAGAGAAGGAGCTAGCAGCAACTCAAGTTAGCATACATCTACAAAAGGTGATGCAAGTGGCAGAAGGAGTTTTTCCAGAGGAAGAGGAGGCAGAGGCAGAGGAAGAGAAATCAGATGTTATAGATGTAATAAGCTTGGAAATAGAGCTTATGAATGTCCAGAGAATGTGGGGACAAATCATAAAAATGTAACTGTTGCTCAGAATGAAGAAGCAGCAAAAATGCTAGAAGCAGCAAAAGTGCCAGAAGAAGAGAATACACCAGAGAAAGGAAAATCTTTGGTAGTTAAAAAAGTTTTGTTAAAACCAACAAAGGAAGTTTTTGAACCAGCACAGAGAAAAACTTTTTTTATAAGTGTGTGAAAAGTTCAAGGAAAATGTTGTCAAATGGTAATTGATAGTGGTAGCACTGACAATTTGGTTTCTATAGAAGTGGTGGAAAAATTTAAATTGAAGACAAAGAAACATCCAACACCCTCAAGGTGTCATGGCCTTAGAAAGGACATCAATTGTTAGTGAATGAATAGTGTGAAGTGGAATTCCAGTTGGGCAACTACAAAGATAATATTATGTGTGATGTAATGCCTATGGATGTATGTCACATATTGCTAGCTAGACCTTGGCAGTATGACAGAGGAGCTATGCATGATGGGAAAAATAACACGTACAAGTTTTGTAAAGATGGTGTCAATCATACATTATTTCCGATAGAAGAAGAAGATGCATCAAAAAGAAGATCTGAACCGAAAGCTTTGTTACTGACTGGAAAAGAATATTTGCAGTAGATTGAAGATGATGAGGTAAACTTTGCATTAATTTTCAAACCCAAGGTAGTAATTACTTCCACTAAAATTTCCGATTTACCAATTGAAATTCAAGATATGCTGGAAAATTATTGTGATATCATTGTAGATGATTTTCCGGATGAATTACCACCTATTAGAAAAATCAGCCATCATATAGATTTGATTCCACGAGAAAAATTTCCAAATAAAGCAGTATACATGATGACTCCCACAGAAAATGAAGAAATCAGGAAGCAGGTACAGAAGTTTTTAGATAAAGAACTGATCAGAGAAATTTTGAGTCCTTGTGCAGTGCCAACAATGTTGAGTCCAAAAAAATATGGAGGCTGGAGAATGTGCACTAATTCAAGAGCAATCAAAAAAATAACAATCAGATATAGATTTCCTTTACCCAGGATTGAAGATTTGATGGATTGTTTAAGTGGTGCACGATATTTTACAAAACTGGATTTAAAGAGTGGCTATCATCAAATTAGGATAAGGGAAGGAGATGAATGGAAAACAACTTTTAAAACAAATGAAGGATTGTATGAATGGATGGTAATGTCGTTTGGATTATCAAATGCTCCTAGTAAATTTATAAGGCTTATGAATGAAGTGTTGAAGGAAGAATTGGTATACTTAGGCTTTGTTGTTTCTGCTGATGGATTAAAGATGGATCCAGAGAAGATAAAGGCAATCATAGAATGGCCTTCACTTAAGAGTATTTTTGAGGTAAGAAGCTTCCATGGTCTTGCTAGTTTTATAGAAAATTCATAAAGGATTTTAGTAAGATCAATGCTCCTATTATTGAAAATATAAATAAGGGCAAACAACCATTTAAATGAACTGATGAAACAGAGAAAAATTTCCAGTTGTTGGAAAGAAAGATAACAGAAAAACCCATTTTAGTTTTTCCTAATTTTTACAAACCTTTTCAAGTGAAATGTGATGCTAGTGGAGAAGCTATTGGAGCTGTGTTAAGTCAAGAAGACAGACATGTATCTTATTTCAGTGAAAAACTAAACGAGACAAGAAGGAAATATTCTTCTTATGACAAGGAATTTTATGCAGTTGTGCAGTCATTAAAAAAATGGAGACATTACTTGATGTCTAAAGAGTCTGTGCTTTATTCAGATAATCATGCATTGCAGTATATTATGCAGCAGCCAAAACTAAATCAGAAACTTTCAAAATGGGTAGATTATCTGCAGAGTTTCAATTTTGTATTGAAACATATAACTGGCCAAGCAAACAAAGTAGCAGATGCCTTAAGTAGAAAAATCAATTTAGTTCAAGAAAGTCAAATTCAAGTGTTGGGTTTTGATTTTCTTAAAGAATTGCATAAAACATATTTAGATTTTAAAGAGGCATTTGAAGCATGCAGTAATCCTATTTTGTTGGACAGAAGTAAGTGGCTGGATTTTTTCTTGCAAGAAGGTTTGTTGTTTAAAAGAGAGAAAATTTAATTGAGAAACACAGTGGTGGACTTGGTGGACATTTTGGTGCAGACAAGACTTATGAACAACTGAGTCATTTTTATTTTTTGCTAAAGATGAGATCTGAAGTGGAGAAATATGTGCGAAATTGTAAAGTTTGTCAGTATGCAAAAGGAAGAAGTCAGATCACAGGTTTGTATGTTCCATTACCTATTCCAGATAGACCTTGGGATATGGTAAGTATGGATTTTTTTTTGGGTTTACCAAAAACACAGAGAGGGAATGATGAAATTTATGTTATAGTTGACATATTTTCTAAAATGGCACATTTTATTCCATGTTATAAAACCAGTGATGCTACTCATATTGCTAATTTGTTTTCCAAAGAGATTGTAAGGTTACATGGGTTACCTAAAATCATTGTCTCTGATAGGGACACCATATTTTTTGGTCATTTTTGGAGGACATTGTGGAAAAATCTTGGTACTAAACTAAGTTTCAGCTCAGCTTATCACCCTCAGACTGATGGAAAGATTGAGGTGGTGAACAGAAGCTTGGGTAATCTTTTGAGAAGTCTTGCAGGTGAACATCCTAAATAGTGGGATCAGATTTTGGCACAGGCTGAATATGCTTATAATGACTCTCCTAAAGGAGTAAAGGGCAGATTACATTCGATATAGTTTATGGAATGCACCCAAGAGGAGTATATGAACTAAGAAATTTTGGAAAAGTAGAGATGAGAAGTGCTGATGGAGAAGATTTTGCTTCAGAAATTTGAGTTATAGATGAACAGGTAAAACAGTAGTTACAGGATAGCAACATCAAATACAAAAACAGAGTAGATTTGAAGAAGAGGGAAGTTAACTTTGAGGTTGTATATTTGGTTCTAGCACACCTGAGGAAGGAAATATTTCCAAAAAGGGCATATAACAAATTGAAATTTAATAAAATTGGGCCATGCATAGTATTGAGAAAATTTTCTGCAAATGCATATGAAATTGAATTACCCCCTAACATTGGAATATCTCCAATTTTCAATGTTGTTTATTTGTATAGGTATGAAGATAGTGACACAGATGATATAGCTAAAAGCAAAGAAGAGATCGACTAGTTGAGACGCTTACCCACAGCAAAAACATTGCAGCTAGAGAAGATTTTAGACAAAAGATTGTTTAAGAAGACAAGAGGATAGGAATACTTTGAGTATTTGATCAAGTGGAAAGATCAACCAGTTGCAGAAGATACCTGGATGGAAGATACCATGCTACATAAATTGGGCAGTTCTGTGGAGGAGCTCATGGACAAGAGCCCATGAAGAATTTTGTCTTAAGGAGTCTGATGCATGAGCATGAGGCTAGAGGAAAAAGGACTTCATTTTTATTCCAAAAATACAAAAAAAGTTTACAAGCAAAGGAGTGGGTTCCTTTAGCTGGTGATTTACTATTTTGGTAGATAATATTTGGCTGGTATTCAGGGATTTGGATAGCTTGTATTTGATTCATTGAATTTAGTTTTTAGTTGAGAATTTTTAGGGAGAATATCGAGTAATAGGATTTTATCTAAAATTGGGCAAATTCGATCCATAGAATTTGATCAATTTGTTTGTATGAAGAATATATATTTAAAATGTAAGTTTGAAAGATATCGGAGGGGGAAGAAATTTTTTCTGATGGAAATAGGAATCGAATAGAATAAACTTTCAATTTCCTCTGTAGCTTGGTAATGTTGTGCGTAATTGCTAAATCCTGGAGAATGGTTGCTGGTATTGTTAAAAAAAAGGTTTATCAGTTCCTTTTTGAAATATTTCTGAGTATTTGATTAATTTATATATATATATTTCCTTTCAAAAATTTTGCATTCATTGGGAAAGCGAGATAGTCCAGACATATTAAAAGTCCAATAGTCGTTGATATACAAAGACTATGGCTTATTTTTGGAAGTGAAAAACTTGTTGGTTGAAGAGAATAGTAATGTTGGAATGCATAAGGAACCAAGATAAATCCGCACTGTTGATTTGAGATCTGACGATGATCGCAATCTAACCTACATGGAATTTAAGAGATCAGATGGACCCAATAAAATTATAAATTAGATTTTATGATTGGAGTTGTCTGCCCGACACTCAACAGATCTAACGATTTTCCCATCAAGGTTTTTAATCCAGCGGATATCGCATAATTAAATGCATGAGGTGTAATGTTTTAATTGGATGCGATAGAATTATCGAAAATGGTTTAATGTTGGTATAAATCCGTCATTGAATCAACTAAAATCCACTTAGCAAATATTTTCTATACATTATTTTATTTATTGCTGCAAATTATATATTTTATATAATTCTGGTTCCGTCATTATGAAAGGGTGGTAAAGTGGGTTTTTTGATCCATTTGTATTTTGTGTAAGTAAAATTTAAGGTTGATGAGTGATATAGGAAAGGAATTAGAAGAAGTTCCACGAGAACTCGAAGACATAGTTTCCAGATTTGAGAGCTTATCAATAACACCTGCATCCAGACCACCACATTAGGAGTCTATCCATCCTTGGTTTCCATACTTCTCGAATCTATATTCATTTTGTGCCCAGGTGTCCTGCACATACGACTTCATTGG
Organism: Pinus albicaulis; assembly: GCA_034641835.2. Taxonomy (NCBI): domain Eukaryota; kingdom Viridiplantae; phylum Streptophyta; class Pinopsida; order Pinales; family Pinaceae; genus Pinus; species Pinus albicaulis. Next base: position 1,276,859,712 of record CM076579.1, read on the forward strand.
AGCCATTACGAACATTTACGTTTCAATCAAAAAACATTTTTAATACCCAATTTTTACTAAAAATTCCAAAAATTAAAAGGCATAATTATTTTACCTTAAAGTTCAAAAAGAGGAAAAAATATGAAAAATATGACCATGATATTATGGTAAGGGATGATATACAGGTGGATTATGCATGGAAAAAAAGGGTCAAAATTGATGACCAACATCTCCCCCTTGTTGATCCACAAGCATGTCCTCATGCTTGCCTTTGTCTCTTGGACCTCCTACCACTGTATGTTGATCTTCCTGTTGCTATTCCTATGGACCTACCCCTTGATGTAGAAGCTTCCAATTGAGCTACTTGCAAAAGTATGTCATTCCTTCTTGTCCTTTTTCTTCAACCTTGTATATTGCACTCTTCACCTTCTCTTTCTCATATTTATACTTCAATGTTTATTCTCTTTCAACCACTTGTATGCTTGATTTTAAATGAGGATGTTTTGTGTTTCTAGTTTCTTCATTTTCTTCTTCAACCTCTTGTTTTCTTTTGCAATCTTATTGTTTTTATCCTTATACATTTCATTCTCCATCTTTATATGTCTTTCCATGATTTCATTTACCTAGAGATGTGTGTTTAACTCTTTCATCTTCTTAACATGTTCCTCATCGTGAATCTCTTAGGAAAATCCTTGGATCTTCTTTGCATTATCTTCTTTATGAGTCTTTGATGGTTCTCCACAAATCTCTTTAGAGGATTCTTTGATCTTCTTTGTAGATAAATAGGACGATGATCCATATGTTAGGGTCCTATAATAATAGGGATCATAATTTTGAAGTGACTATGTTAGAAGTCTTGTAATATTGTACATATTTTGCTTTCTGCAAATGTTTTCCCATATTAAAAAATGTAAAGAGGGTAAGTCCTAAAAGAAAAATCAAAGGACTAAAAGAAAAAGATTAAAAAAAGAATATAAATTATGAACCCCAAAGAGAAAGAAAAATAGACCCTGAAAGTGATGCACATTTAAATGCCACTACTCTTAGTTTACTTTTTTGAAAATAGAAATTGTGTGTAGCTTGTCCAAAATGCCACAATCCATGATGATCAAATAGTTTAATCTTGATTATTCGTGCTTTTTAATTTCAAGTAATAATAGTTAGTGAATAAATATCTAGCCAAACCATTTAATCTTGGTAGCTTAGTAGTTAGGTAGAGAATAAAAATGAGCTCATCATTTTAATTTGAGCCATTGGAAGTTATAAGGCTAGAAGTAGGTTAGTTTGATTATCAAAGAAAAATAAAAGGGTCAACAAGCTCAAATGCACCCAATAAATGAAGAAAAAAATGTTAGGGTAAATGAAGGGTAGGCAGAAGCACTTTTACAAAGCATGGAAAGCACCAATTGGTCATTTCATATCACTAATGTCCCCAAAAATCCCTTTCCCCTTGCTTAAAACCCTATTGCCACTCTTAAAAGGCATATTCCCTTGTAAAATAACCCTTTCCCTTTATTTCACCCCTTCTCCCTTCCTAAAACCCCTTTCCCTAGTTAAAAACACATTTCCCTTTAAAAATCATTCTCCCCTTTACTAATTCCCCTTTTCATTCAAAAAATATGCAAAAACCCACTTTGCATATTTTAAATGGTTAAAATAATGTGTCGGGCCCCACTGCAAAGACCTTCCCCAATATTATTTTAAAAACCCCCATTCCTAATGTATTTCAAAAATCCCGCATCCATATTCATTTACCACATATTTACTCCCTACTTTTTATATTTTGTTAACCCCCCTTTATATGCTAACCCTTTGGTTTAATATTATATTAACTCTCGTTTAATATATTTCCCTGGACCCTTTATGTTAGTTTAACATATAGTTTTTATTTTATTAAAATCCCCTCCATTATATCAATTCCCCAGGTGCTACTTACTTTAACTTCGCATATATGCCATGCTAACCCTTTGCTTTCATATAATCCCCAACCCATCGCATATATCAAATAAACCCATCGCATAAAAGATTCCCGACCCCACCTATCAAATCCCCCCAAATCACCCTTTCGCCCAGTCATACCCAATTAGATCTAATGGCCAATAGAATCTTTCGCAACCCCAACTGCCTAATGTTTAAAACCATTGGGGAGTTGCGAAATGGGTGGTTTCGCACCCTCGCTCACCTGCAACGTGTCAATCCCACACCTTATCGCATTCCTCAACTGAAAACCACCAACCCACCTTACATCATGCGATAACCTCCATACCATGTTTCTGCCCATTGCGATGATACCACCGAAGTTTGAAAGTTAAACCTTCGTGCCAATGTGATTAACCACATCTGGTTAAAAGAAATAAAGCCTGCCCTAAAAAAAAATTCACCATTTCTATTGAAGTTTTCGCAAAAAGACTAGTGCCGACCTATTTTCAAGCTAAAGCAACCTTTGTCGACTTATGGTGAAGCCAATCTAGACCAGAATTCAAGCCTTTTGCTACCAGAAGCCTGTGTCGACTAAGTTTAAAGCTTTGTAGACCCGAACTACAGCCTCTATTGTAGCCAGAACCCTATCTGAAGACCAAAGCTTCATTTCCAGGTAATCCTGAAGTGCCATAAGCCATTGCTTAAGCTAAAAAAGTAATAAATTAATAATTGAACAAGATAAATGGCCTCCCAAAGCATAATCTTTGTTAACCCTTTGCAACCACCTGTAATAGATGTTGAACATACTCCCCTTGCAGACAAAGACTTCAAAATCAGTGATACAGTCACTGATTTCAACCTCTTAGACATCCACTGTTGGAGCCATGATAAATCCATAGACCAAGCTGATGATATATACCTTTGGGAATCAAATTTTCCTAAAGATATTTTCCCACGGACCTTCCAGTTTCCAGAAATCATCAGACTCTATCAGATGAATTATTTGCCTAATGAAAGAGCCCTAGTAACCTCAAGAAAATATATTTTTTTCACAACCACTGTAGAATCAATAAATCAAATGTTACAGATCCAACCTAAGTCTGATGAAGCCCCATTATCTATTGAAATCCTCACTAGATTATATATGAAGCTGGACTTCCCAAAGAGGTTTCAAATATTCCAAACCTTTCTTCCTCCATTAGTAGAAACCCCAAAGAGAAACCCTCCTTACTTAGCTTCGATATTTTCAGAGAGAACCAGACATATTTCCACAATGTTGTCTTGCATTCTAGGGTACTTCACAGATGAATATGTAGATGCTTCTATCATAGGTTTTCTATCCATTTTCTGCCCAAGACAACCTCCAGCTTCTACATTTAACTTTTCTCAATACTTATCTGATGTCATCCATGAGAAATTAGTTAAATTACCAGAGGAAGGAGTGTTTAAATATTCATCAGTTTTGTTTCATCTATTCCTATACTTCCAATCAAAAAGGTTTTTAGTTAACCTTCAAAAATTGAACACATAGGGTAACCCCCAATCTGTAGTCTTCTAGACTTCCTTAATCAGAAACGATTCCATAGAATTCACCTACAAGGACTTCATTGATTCATTTGTTCATCCAGTTGTCAACATGCTCAGCAGTAGCAGTCAACCTGGGATCAGTGAAGAAATAAAGAAACTATTGCAATTATCTGAACAAATTAGAACATGAAACTGGTATTTATACCAGAACCACACTGTAATTAGGGTATATGGATGTCAACTCACTCCATGCAAGCTGCCCAAATACCTCCTAATGAGGTTATTTGCATTAGAATACATCATGCAGATCTAAACTCGGATGAAGTTAATTTCCTGTCAGAAAAGAATAAAACTCATTTTAAATTAAGAACTAGCTTGGTCCTTTCATTTGCAATAATAGGAATTTTGGTCAACAAGCAGATAAGTGTTTACAGGACTTCAAATTCAGTAACAGTTTCAAATGGCAGTATGATCCTTTGGGATTCATCAGTAAACTAAGAGTCAAATTCAAATTGAATCCTTTTGTCCTTGAGTCAGAACCAGAGATTGAAAAGTATTCCAACCAGTTAGAGTGGTTGGAAAATACTTTGTAAGAGGTAGAGAAGCAAGGTGATACTAGTTCCATTTTACATACTCCAGCCCCACAAGGCAGGAACTCAAAAAGGCCAAGAGAGAAAGGTTCATATTCTACTAAAACCACTATTTATACCAAATTCAAACTAATGTACAGGAAAAATACCAAGTTGAATCCAGTGATTGAACAAGAAGAGATAGTTAACACAGTTGAGATTATTGATACAGATGTCATTGTCAGGGATAATACACCTCCCACAGTTTCATAGGAAACTCATCAGCCTTCAACCTCTACTGCTTAGATAATTCAGAAGCAACATAGTGTAGAGGTATCTTCATCAAGCAAACCAGTGGACAAAGAACAAGATATAATGGAGAAGTATAAAGAAATAAAATTGAGGAATGAGGCATTGAAAGCTGTAATCTATGCCCAATATTGGAAATAGACTCCTAGTGACCAAAACAGGTTACTTTCAGCCTTTGATTATAAAACTAGGAAGATGCAAATGACATTTTTGCAGCCAACAATGCAGAACCCAAAATCATCAGTAGACTACAGGAAAACAACATTTGAAGTTATGTATAAAGATTTTCATCCTATAGATTAGATTGAATTCCATAATCAAGTAGGAGAAACGATCTACTCCACTATGACCAACAAAGCTATGAGTGTCCAAAAACTTTAGAATTGTTTGGAAAATATTAGAGCACAATTAAAGCTAGAGAAGGCTTCCTCACAAGCCAAGGACAATAGAATAAAATCACTAGAATAATTGGTCATGGAGGTTGTATATGATCCAAAGAATATCAAAGTAGCTGAAGAACTTATCAAGAAGAATAATGCAGACATTGCAGCAACGAAGAAGCAGCTCAAATTACCTACCACTGAGCATCCACAAACTAAAGAAGTTCAAGAGAATGAAGGTCAGAAAGATGAAATGATCAATCTCATCATTCAGTTGATAGCTCAACTGAAAGAGATGGAGAATGAAATGGATAAATTGGTACAGGAAAAGGAGATCAGCATGGAAGAAATTCTTGTTGCTGCCATTCCTATAGCTTCAACAACAGTTCCATCTACTTCTTCAGCTCCATTACCCACAACAGTATCAGTTACTACAGCAACACCAGCTACTACACTAGCAACATATTCAACAGCAGTAGCTCATCCCAATGATGAAGCACGTAAATTGATTAAAGTTATGCAAGACATGTCAATCCAAACAAATGAGATTAATAGACTTAAAGATCAAGTAAAAATTGTAGAAGATGAAAATAAATTGGTTCAAATCATGTATAAATCAGAAACACAGAAGTGAAACAGATTGACTGACATAATACAGAAGTTAGAAAAATAATTGACATTGAAAGAACCACTTGCCCAAGGAAACGGCAGTTGTGGGCCAATATCATTAAATCTGTGAATGATATTTGTCCTTCCATCCAAGTCATATTTGAGTAGAAATATTTGATAAAAGAAGCAAGTGAAGCTATTTAGAAATTCAAATAATAACTTGGGAAGAAACCAGAAGAGGCCACTGAAATAATAATGTTTCTCAATTCCAAGAACAAACAGGAATTAGAAGAAATTGGCATAAGTGATAGAACATAAACAATATTAGAGGTAAAAAAGGTAATTTCCAAGAGGAGCCTGATGACACAACTTGAAGACAAGTGTCAAACCATGGAGCTAACAATAAAGAGGTTCATGATCAAATTTGATGTTTTGAGGCAGAAAGGTCTGCCTAATCCTTTGGTGATCAATGAAAAATTAATGAGGCATGAATATTATGACAAGAAGATCAGAGAAGTGGCTAAAGAACAGTCCAAAAATTCCTCCATGAAAGGAATTCCTACAAGCAAAGTACTTTATCAGACATTTGAAAATCTCTTTAACCTCCAGCGTGAGGTAAATCATCTCTTTATAAACAAGCCTACTTTTGCAAAATACACAGCGGCTGATGAGATTTACAGGAGAATGGTAAAAATGAAATTACCAGATGAAAAGGCTTGGGAAAAATTGTATGATTTATTGTGAAAGTTAAAAGAGAGACAAGGTGAAAGGTGAAAACAGGGCAAGCATACAAAGCAGTAAAGTAAAAGAAGAATTTACTATGAAAGTTAAAAGTAAAGTAGGTTAAAAGAGCAGTCAAGTTAAAGAGTAACAGAGCTGTCAGGTTAAAGTGAATGCTGATGAAAGACAGAGTTTAAAGATCAAAAACAGAGTTAAAAGAAAAGGTCACCCAGCATAAATATGCAACCAACGTGAAAGCAACAGTCAGAGAGATAAGACAGCAAATATCAAAAAGCAAACAACAAAACCAAATAAGCAGGGACAACTTGCATTAGTTACATAGGTGTCTCTATCTTCTTGCATGAAGGTATTTTATTTCCCTTGAATAATTCCTAAATTAGTTTTAGGATATTTTGTATTAGTTTGTGTATAAATACTTCATAATTCGAGTATTGAGTGTGGATTCCTGACCACTTTGATAGTTGTAATTGATCCAAATACCTAAGGGTTTATTGTACCATTTTCAAGTCAACACACAGGACAAGTAATAAAGGCATTGCATTACAGAATTCATGTGTTGAGCCACTTCAGTGAAGTATCTTTCAATTGTTCATGTTTTTCCTTAAGTATTCCATAAACTTGTATGTTTTCCAAATTTAAATGTTATAACAGGAATATTATTACAAAATTTGTTTAAGTACACTCTGTTCTGAACTATTATTCATTTTAATGTTTTTTTTTTTTTGATATCCAGATTTGAGAATCCTTAATTTCTCTCCCATCCCGATTGACCTCTTTGACCTTCCCTCATTATCCAGTTTAAGGAATCCTTAATTGATCCTTGATCCCAATTGAAAACCACTTCACCATCGAGCCTAAAAGATCTTATTTTTCTCAGCTACCTTGCCCTGTGAACACTTCCTTTAGAACTTGATTCTGTTTTGTTTTCTTGATACATTGACTCCATAGCCCAATGGAAAATAGATAGGCACCTATCCATCTAAATTAGTAATTCAACCAAACAAATTAAATCAAACCGAATCAATCTTACATAACTAGCCTAAAATCAATTAAAACAACAAAGTTAAATCATTAAGAGAGAGCCCTCTCTGAGCATTAGGAAGGCTAGATCTTGATATCAAAAGTAGGTTGATATTTACCTCTAATATTTCTTTAAACACATAGACAACCCTTGGAAATTCTTGGAGCGATAACACCATAAATCCAAGAATCTTCAAGATTGTAATATTTTTCTAGCTCTCTAAGTTGTTCTTAGGCTTCTCTTTCTACCTCTTCAATGATCTCATGATGTGATTGTTGAGGTGTACTAAGAGGCATTTCTTCTAGGATTTCCACATCAATGTATTTATCTCCTTTAGAATACTCTTCAACCACCTTCCTCCTTGACTTCTTTGGGTAATATACAAAATATATCTTTCTTTCAATGGATATGCCCTCTTGGTTCTTTTTGGATCTAGTTCTTGGATATAATGGTGATTGCATAACATTTGTAGAAAGATGAAAATGTGCAAGTGTTTCTTCATTTCCAATTGGTTCTTCCTCCCCTTGAAATTCTAAAAAACTATTCTTTTCCAAGAAATTTTCCCATGTCTCACCTATGTTTTTCAACTGATATTCAATAAGGATTCTTGTTAACCCTTGATGGAAGTAGCTAGTTTCTTTGATTCTAGTTTTGTTTTTCACTCCTTCAACCATTTTCACTAAAATTATAGAAAATAAATAAGGAAGGTTTAATTTAAAATCACCTTTTATATTGGAGGAATTTGATATGATATAGATGTACTCTGCTAAACCTCCCATCACAGGTGAAGTTGATTCAGGTGGCTCCAGAAACCCTCAGGAGACCAAGAGGGCTGATGATAGGTCATAATTCAAAGTGCTCGGATGACTCTCGAACTAGGTTTAGGTTGAAGTACTCATCGCCCTGATTCCAACGGTGTGAACGGATCTCCAATCCGAGCCTGTATGGAGAACTTAGAGAGAGTCAAAGTTTTGGTCATAGTTGGGGAGGGGCCAAGTTTAAGTGTCCCACAAATTCACCATCAACTGATAGGGAACCTAGCTCCCAGACGACGGGTGAAATTGTGGCCTCGTTAATTTTCCCAATAACCTTTATTTTTTTTAAGTTAAAAAAAACACGTTTGTTATATAAAAATGAAAAAAAAATTAATAAATTGGGGGAGCGAGCCACCAACCCTGCAACACCCCCATCGACCATGTTGTATTGTAGATCCAAGTTTGGGTGGCGAGCCATGACCCCCGCCACCCCCTCCGCCCACGGTATAACCACATTAGATGGCATGTACATATATGTTAAAAATGTTACAAAACCAACCAAATAATAACACTCCTGAAACCTTATATATACATATATATGAACCATATACATATATTAATGCCACCGTTAAACTATAATGTGGGTGGGCGGCCCACCTCCGTTGGACCCGGCCCATGCCACCCCACGTCACATATCATTACAAACGTTTGGAGCTAGTAGGGGTTGAACCCAAGTTCAGGGACCGGCCCCGCCCTCGCGGCGGCTCCACATCAAACGCACATACAACATTATAACAATGTGCCTTGACATTAACCGCATGGCAATCCAAAAAATTATTAAAATATATTTGCGCCCAACCAACGTGAAAATTTGGGGGAGGCAGAATTTGTAAATTTTGCCACCCTGCCACCTTATAAACCCTCAATTGCAATGCGTCCAGGGCAGAACGGAGGACGAAGGCAGAACGGAACGGGACGAAGGAGCCTGAGAACGGAACAAAGAACAAGGTTCCGTACAATGGAACCATGACACAGTTCAAGGAGGTAGAATGATGGTGTTGATTTCAAGATATAAAATATTCCTTTGATGCCCCAAAGATTCCTTGGGAGGTAAAATTTCTCTTTGTCAAAATGCCTTCAAGTTTACAGTCATCTTTCTCATATTTTCGTAGGGAACGAAATGGTGAGGTCGGATTCGCCTTTTGAGCAGTGGATTTGCAAATTCCCAGAGGAAGAGAATCTTCAAGAATCTTAAGGGAATCTTCCAGATTCCTTAGAGGCCAAAATTCGCCGGAGTCAGAATGAGGTCAACTTTATACTCATTCTTCTTAGAATTTCACAAGGATCTCAATGGTGAGATCAGATTCCTATTTTGAGTTGTAGATTTTCCATTCAGTCGTGGAGCAGCATATTGGAGGAATTTAAAAGATTCCCTAAGGCCAAAATTTTGACAGTGTAAAAATTCATAAAATTGACAGTCGATCCTACACCTCTGGGTGACACAAATCCAGTGGTGCAGTCATATTTTCCATATGAGCCATATATGTTTCGACCATTTTCCATATTGGAGTAACGGTGTCAGAATTCAAAGTGTGGACAGTCGATTTCATGCCATTTGACGCCACGACTTCGATGGTGTATTCAGATCCAACAATTGAGCAACATATTCTTCATCCAGCATCAGAGTTGAGGTATATGAAGTGTTGTTGCCATGCACTTCATTAATTATTGTTGTGCGATGTTTTATGTCGTGTCGATTTCTGCGTGATGTGTGATGTGAAATCTTGATGTTTATGTCATGTGATATGTATTCATCATTGATGGTCATTTATGTTTTGAGATCCCTTTGTTGCCTTGATGGAGGGATACCTTTTGTCACCATGTGTGAGGTTGTCATGATGATAGGAGGTTTGTTTATGAGTGAGAGTTCCTTGTTGGGAACGTCTCATGGAGAAACTTTTCCACTCATGTCGAGGGAACATTTTCTTGTATGATAAGAAAACAACATCCATGTACATCATCATATTTTCAAGCACCAAATGAAGCGGCCAACACCATCGAGACTCTGAGGCCCGAAGACGTAGTCCACACTGGACGAACTTCGTTATTAAATGTCTTGAGTTTTTTTGTGTGATTGTTGACAAATTTTCCTCTTAATTATACCTGCATGTGTGTCCATTAATGCTTTGATAAAATGCAATCAGATCAATCTTCTTGCTGATGTGAATCGCAAGCGTGGACCATTGAACGTGCAACAATGGAGGATGTCAAAGACATGTACAAGGCCATGCTGAGGACGTCCAAATGGATGTACATGTTGTATGAATCTTATAAGGAACATGCAGTATATAACACTGAGTTGAAAACACTTCTACAAGAGGAGAAGGAGGACAAGCAGCGACTGCAGCTTCAATTGCAAGCCACGACAGAGGCATTGGAATAATTGAAGCGCAAAGACCATAGCCTTCAAGAAAATAATGTTGAATTAAGGAGGCTTCTCCAAGAAGATAAAGAAGAGAAGCAGATATTACAATTTCAGTTGCAAGTCACAGAAGAGGCTTTGGGGGAACTGAAGCGCAACAATGGCTTGAAGAAGCCATCATTCACCTATTTCTGAATCGACATCTAAGGTAAACAATGTTGATGTTTCTTCAGTTTCATCTTCATATGCTATCATTTCTGTGTGAACTGTGGATATACCCATTACAGGAACTCGCATGCGACTCCTCACTAAGATGGGATATAAAGGAGGAGGACTTGGCATTAATGGGAAAGGCATAAGTCAACCATTGGAGGTCGTGCAGAGACCTCGATTAGCAAGTTTGGGGTACACTGAAGGATAGTGCTCGAAGGTGTCAGAAACTCCCAATGCATGGTTGAAGCCATTGGGGAAAGATATTGATGGAACACTTCACCATTATCCTATGACAGTGCGCATGACAGTGAAAGAGCTGAGGCAAGCCCTCGTCACCATGATCGCACAAGAGACCACCAGGAGAGGTATAACAAGTCTCAATATTTTCAAGTTCATTTTTATTATAAGCATGTTGATAATCATGGACAGAATTCATGGAATAGAAAAACCTGTCATTTTTTTGGGTTACATAACCATGTGATTGCTAAGTGCTGGAAAAGAATGGCAACACAAAGGAGGATGAGGTGTGAAATGCCTTCTCCGCATCAAGAAAAGAAGAAGGTAAAGCAGGTCTGGAGGATGAAGACTCATTGTAGTTATTGCGACAGAATTGGCCATAAAAGAGCCACGTGTTGGAGGCTCCATCCAGAGCAAGACCTTAAGGACAAAGCATCAGTGCAGTAACCAGTTGAAACAATTGTTCAACAAGCAAAAGCATCGCAGAGAGATGACCCATTCACATTGATAAGTGAGAGGTGGTTTTTCTAGTTTGGTAGCGTGTCTGGCCTTACTTTGTAAATCATATGTTGCATGTTAAAATTTAAAAGTTATGATGTGTTTTCCATCACTTGTTAAGAAACAATGATGTTTTGGCCTTGTATTAATAGCTGGAGTATTGATTCCATTTTTATGTAAACTTGGCCACCGAGTATGTGTTATAAATCATGGCAAGTATGGGATGCTTGGGTCATAGATTGGTCGCTTAGTTAAGCATGTAATTTGAAAAATATTGTGCTACAGGTTTGCAGAAGATGGAGGTGTCGACTCATCGCTTATGGATCTGAAGGAAAAAGGTGAAGGAGAATGAAGGGTGACCTTTCAGGACACTTGTGGCACATACAAGGTACAAAGCAGTTGCAGAATATTTTCATGCTTTTGGAGGACCGAAAGCTCCTCAGTCGGGGGCATTGATCCAGGTCACTCCAGACACCCATGGGCTTTGTAAATTCTGCTACCCTGCCACCTTATAAACCCTCAATTGCAATGCGTCCAAGGCAAAACAGAGGATGAAGGCAGAATGGAACGAGATGGAGGAGCTTGAGAATGGAACGAAGAAAAAGGTTTCATACAGTAGAACCATGACACAGTTCGAGGAGGTAGAATGATGGTGCGGATTTCAAGATAGAGAATATTCCTTTGATGCCCCAAAGATTCCTTGGGAGATAAAATTTCTCTTTGTCAAAATGCCTTCAAGTTTACAGTCATCTTTCTCATATTTTCGTAGGGAAAGAAATGGTGAGGTTGGATTTTCCTTTTGAGCAGTGAATTTTCAGATTCCCAGCGAAAGAGAATATTCAAGAATCTTGAGGGAATCTTCTAGATTCCTTAGAGGCCGAAATTCGCCGGAGTCAGAATGAGGTCAAATTTATACTCATTCTTCTTATAATTTCACAAGGATCTCAATGGTGAGATCAGATTCCTATTTTGAGTTGCAGATTTTCCAGTCAGTCGTGGAGCAACATATTGGAGGAATCTAAAATATTCCCTACAGCAAAAATTTTGACAGTGTAAAAATTCAGAAAATTGATAGTCGATCCTACACCTCTCGGCGACACGAATCCAGCGGTGTAGTCATATTTTCCATATGAGCCATATATGTTTCGACCATTTTCCATATTGGAGTAACGGTGTCGGAATTCAGAGTGTGGACAGTCAATTTCATGCCATTCGACACCACGACTTCGATGGTGTATTCAGATCCAAAAATTGAGAAACATATTATTCATCCAACATCAGAGTTGAGGTATATGAAGTGTTGTTGCCATGCACTTCATTAATTATTGTTGTGCAATGTTTTATGTCATGTCGATTCCTGCGTGATGTATAATGCGGAATCTTGATGTTTATGTCATGTGATATGTATTCATCATGGATGGTCATTTATGTTTTGAGATCCCTTTGTTTTCTTGATGGAGGGATACTCTTTGTCACCATGTGTGAGGTTGTCATGCTGATAGGAGGTTTTTTTATGAGTGAGAGTTCCTTGTAGGGAACGTCTCGTGGAGAGACTTTGCCACTCATGTCGAGGGCACATTTTCTTGTATGACAAGAAAACAACGTCCATTTACATTATCATATTTTCAAGCACCAAATGAAGCGGTCAACACCATCGAGACTCTGAGGCCCAGAGACGTAGCCCACACTGGACGAACTCCGTTATTAAATTTCTTGTGTTTTGTTGTGTGATTGTTGACATGTTTTCCTCTTAATTATAGCTGCATGTGTGTCCATTAATTCTTTGATAAAATGAAATTATAACACATCACAGAAGTAAAATATCATGGGTAAATTTGGTAGCTGACGAAATCGGATCATGTGGTATCAAATCGATCTTCTTGTTGATGTGAATTGCAAGCATGGACCATTGAACATGCAACAATGGAGGATGTCAAAGACATGTACAAGGCCATGCTAAGGACGTCTGAATGGATGTACATGTTGTATGAAGCTTATAAGGAACAATCAGCATATAACACTGAGTTGAAAACACTTCTACAAGAGGAGAAGGAGGAAAAGCAGTGATTGATGCTTCAGTTGCAAGCCACAACAGAGGCATTGGAATAATTGAAGTGCAAAGACCATAGCCTTCAAGCAAATAATGTTGAATTAAGGAGGCTTCTCCAAGAAGATAAAGTAGAGAAGTAGAGATTACAATTTCAGTTGCAAGTCATGGAAGAGGCTTTGGGGGAATTGAAGCGCAACAATGGCTTGAAGAAGCCATCATTCACCTATTTCTGAATCGACATCTGAGGTAAACAATGTTGATGTTTCTTCAGTTTCATCTTCACATGCTATCATTTCTGTGTGAAATGTGGATATACCCATTACAGGAACTCGCATGCGAATCCTCACCAAAATGGGATATAAAGGAGGAGGACTTGGCATTAATGGCCAAGGAATAAGTCAACCATTGGAGGTCGCGTAGAGACCTCGATTAGCAGGTTTGGGGTACACTGAAGGACAATGCTCGAAGGTTTCAGAAACTCCCAATTTATGGTTGAAACCATTGGGGAAAGAGATTGATGGGAACACTTCACCATCATCCTATGACAGCGCACATGACAGTGAAAGAGCTGAGGCAAGCCCTCGTCACCATGATCGCACAAGTGACCACCACGAGAGGTATAACAAGTCTCAATATTTTCAAGTTCATTTTTATTATAAGCATGTTGATAATCATGGACAGAATTCATGGAATAGAAAAACCTGCCATTTTTTTGGGTTACATAACCATGTCATTGTTACTGTTGTAAAAGAATGGCAACACAAAGGAGGATGAGGCATTAAATGCCTTCTCCACATCAAGAAAATAAGAAGGTAAAGCAGGTCTAGAGGATGAAGACTCATTGTAGTTATTGCGATAGAATTGGCCATAAAAGAGCCACGTGTTGGAGGCTCCATCCAGAGCAAGACCTTAACGACAAAGCATCAGTGCAGTAACCAGTTGAAACAATTGTTCGACAAGCAAAAGCATCATAGAGAGATGAGCCATTCACATTGATAAGTGAGAGGTGGTTTTTCTAGTTTTTTAGCGTGTCTAGCCTTACTTTGTAAATCATATGTTGCATGTTAAAATGTAAAATTTATGATGTGTTTTCCATCACTTGTTAAGAAACAATGATTTTTTGGCCTTATATTAATAGCTGGGGTATTGATTCCATTTTTATGTAAACTTCACCACCGAGTATGTCTTATAAACTCTTGGCAAGTATGGGATGCTTGGGTCATAGATTGGCCACTTAGTTAAGCATGTAATTTGAAAAATATTGTGCTACAGGTTTGCAGAATATGGAGGTGTCGACTCATCGCTTATGGCTCTAAAGGACAAAGGTGAAGGAGAATGAAGGGTGACCTTTCAGGACACTTGTGGCGCAGACAAGGTACAAAGAAATTGCAGAATATTTTCATGCTTTTGGAGGACCAAAAGCTCCTCAGTGGGGAGGATTGATCTAGGTCGCTCCAGACACCCTCAGCAGACCAAGAAGGCTGATGATAGGTCAAAATTCAAAGTGGTCGGATGACTCTCGAACCAGGTTCAGGTTGAAGTACTCGTCGCCCTGATTCTAATCATGTGAATGGATCTCCAATCCGAGCCCATATGGAGAGGTTAGAGCGAGTCAAAGTTTTGGTCAAAGTTGGGCAGGGGTCAGGTTTAAGTGTCCCATAAATTCATCGTCAACCGATAGGGAACCTAGCTCCCGAACGACGGGCGAAATTGTGGCCTCGTTAATTTTCCCAATGACCTTTGTTTTCATTTAAGTTAAAAACATCTTGTTTGTTATATAAAAATGAAAAAAAAAATATTAAAATGGGGTGGCAGGCCACCAACCCCGCTACACCCCCATAGACCATGTTGTATTGTAAATTGAAGTTTGGGTGGCGGGCCATGACCCCTGCCACCACCTCTGCCCATGGTATGACCACATTGGATGGCATGTAGATATATGTTAAAAACGTTACAAAACCAACCAAACAATATCACTCTCGAAACCTTATATATATCTGAACCATATACATATATTAATGCCACCGTTAAACTATAATGTGGGTGGGCAGGCCACCTCCGGTGGACTCGGCCCACGCCACCCCACATCACATATCATTACAAATGGTCGGAGCCGATGGGGGTTGAAACCTGGGCCGGGGACCGGCCCTGCCCACGTGGTGGCTTCACATCAAACACACATAAAACTTTATAACAATGTGCCCCAACCTTAACCACATGCCAATCACAAAAAATATTAAAATATATTTGCGCCCAACCAACGGGAAAATTTGGGGGAGGCGGGATTTGATACCCCAACCTCTCCACCTCCAGACGTCCATCTTAACCACTAGGCCATGGGGGGAAGCTTTGTAAAGTTCGCCACCCCGCCACCTTATAAACCCTCAATTGCAATGCGTCTGGGCCAGAACGGAGGACGGAGGCACAACGGAATGGGACGGAGGAGCCCGAGAACAGAACAAAGAACGTGATTTTGTAAAGTGGAACCATGACACAGTTCCAAGAGGTAGAATGATGGCACGTATTTTGAGACAGAGAATATTCCTTTGATACACCAAAGATTCCTTAGGAGGTAAAATTTATTTTTGTCAAAATGCCTTCAAATTTACAGTCATTTTCCTCAGATTTTCATAGGGAACGCAATGGCAAGGTCAGATTTTCCTTTTGAGAAGCGTATTTGTAATTCCAAGCAAAAGAGAATCTTCAAGAATCTTGAGGGAATCTTCCAGATTCCTTAGAGGCCAAAATTCGCCAGAGTCGGAATGAGGTCATCTTTATACTCATTCTTCTCAAAATTTCGCAACGATCTCAATGGTGAGATCAAATTCATGTTTTGACTTGCATATTTTCCAATCAGCCATGGAGCAACATATTGGAGGAATCTAGGGGGAATCTAAAATATTCCCTACAGCCCAAATTTTGACAGTGTTAGAATTTAGAAAATTGATAGTCAATCCTCCACCTCTTGGCGACACGAATACAATGGTGCAATCATATTTTCTATATGAGCCATATATGTTTCAGACATTTTCCAAATTGGAGTAATGGTGTAGGAATTTAGAGTGTGGACAGTTGATTTCATACCATTTGACACCATGACTTCGATGGTGTATTCAGATCCAGCAGCTAAGCAGCCTATTCTTCAGCCAACATCAGAGTTGAGGTATATGAAGTGTTGTTTCCATGTACTTCATTGATTATTGTTTTGTGATGTTTTATGGTGTGTCGATTACTGCGTGATTTATGATGTGGAATCTTGATGTTTATGTCATGTCATATGTATTCATCATGGATGGTCATTTATGTTTTGAGATCCCTTTGTTGCCTTGATGGCGGGATACTCTTTGTCACCATGTGTGAGGTTTTCATGATGATAGGAGGTTTCTTTATGAGTGAGATTTCCTTGTAGGGAGCGTCTTGTGGAGATACTTTTCCACTCATGTCGAGGGCACATTTCCTTGTATGACAAGAAAACAACGTCCATGTACATCATCACATTTTTCAACACAAATGAAGTGGCCAACACCATCAAGACACCAAGGCTTGGAGACGTAGTCCACACTAGATGAAATCCATTATTAAATGTCTTGTGTTTTGTTGTGTGATTATTGGCATGTCTTCCTCTTAAGTATACCTGCATGTGTGTCCATTAATGCTTTGATAAAATGCAATTCTAACACATCACAGAAGTAAAATATCATGGGTAAATCCGGTAGTTGATGGACCCGGATCAGAAGTATTTCTAAATAATAAGAACCAATTATGTCCATGGCTCTCTCAACCACTCCCTTGGAATCCCTTTGGTTTTTTTAAATGTTCATTTCCTCTGTTTCTCTAAGAAGTAGTTCCATATTTTCTCTTTGAAATGCTACCCTTTTTAATATTCCTCCCTTGTCATTGATAGATTTGTTGCTTGAGAAAGGTATTCTAGTGTGATTGGAACAAGAATGTCTCCTACCATAGTTTTCTCATTAACAAAGTTAGACACAAAAATCTCTGTCACTTTTGCATTATTCCCATTAAACTTCTTAAGAAACTCTAATAAACCAACTTGATAGAATTTCCCTATAGTCTCCTTATTCCAATTTTCAATTTGAAATCCTGTGGGCTCAATTCTGCTTCCCGTACTGATTCTCTCTTGTTTTGGTCTTTGCACTAATTTAAATAACCTTCAACTGTAAATAATCTCATGGGAAAAATTGAAGACTTTGTGTTTTTAATAGGACAAATTTGTTTGAAGTTTTATACAACAGAGAAATTACATTTGTGATATGAATATCAGAGAAGAAATGTATTTCTTGGTAGAGATATTTGAAGAAGAAAAAAATTCTTTTAAATAACACAGAAGTGTTACTTACTAGGACTCTAAACTGGATGTTATTATTAGTATAAGAAAAAAAAATCTCGATTTTAAACACCCACGACGATAATAAAAAACCCCTAAGTTGGAGTACCAGTTTTTTTTTTAAATACACCTTTGTTTCTGCTAATGTGGAGAAAAAGTACTTTAAAATTTCTTTTCTGGAAAATAAGACGTGTTTAAATACCTCAGAAATTGATTTTCTGGTCAATATCCTCTTCAGAAATCGATTTTCTAGAAAATTTCCTCCTCATAAATCGATTTTCTAGAAAATGTCCTCCTAAGAAATTGATTCTGGAAAATTTAAAATAACCTACAAGTCATCTGGCATTATTCTTCTTGGGAAATCACAATTCTGTTTTCAAAAATTCCATTCATAATTTTTGCATTGTTGTGCACTCACCAACACCACTTGACACCATCGAGCTCTATTTTGGAGGTTTGTGTAAATAAGAATGAAACAGGGGTCTTGAACTTGAAGTTTTTAATGCCAATATTCCACTTGGAACTCGATATTGAACGTATGTTGCCACTAAAAAGCTGTTATCTTTGACTTTAAACTGCATTGCCACCAGACATATACTAACTCAGACTTTGATTATGCTACCCAAAATATATGCTAACTTGGATTTTGAGCTTATGTTGCCAAAAAATATCCAACAAATATATACTTGGATTTGGATTACGCTGCCACCAACGGACTTGTGCTACATTGTCACCAACAAAATTGGGCTACGTTGTCACCTTAAATATGGAGTTCATAGTTAAGCTGATGCTGCCATAACTCAGACTTAGGATCTCACTAAAAAAATGGACTATCTCCTAACCAAACGTAGATTTTTAATCTCTATGTTTTTCACCGGATTTGTTGGAAGATTTCACCATTTAGTTTGCGGAGTTATGTTTGTTTAGCGTTTTCCTTAGCTTTTGTCCTTAGCATACACATATCTTAGACGTCATTCCTTAATCGATTTTCTCTTTGTCTTATTCAAAATCAATTTCTAACTTTTTGTGATGTGTTTCATACATGGCTTCTTGGTTGTGATCACATGTTGCGTTCGCTATTTCTGAGCCTCCGTTGCCTCTGAGCTTTTGCATTGGGAGTTGTATCTTGCGAATTGAGTTATGTTTGTTTTTGAATTGATATCTTTGCATTGAACTGATATTTTGTTTTTTTTTCCTGTAGGTTCGTTTTCAATCCCTTTTTTCCAAGTGTTTTAAAAAAAAAATTGACTTCTTTCCTTACTTCTTCAACAATTGTAGTGGAGTCCTTTGACAAGCAATTTCATGATGAATTTTTGTTTATACTATGCTCTCTGTAATTTCATATGTCCTTGATAAATTTTTCATACCATTTGTATGACTTTTTTATGTAAACTTCATTATGATTTCATATATCCTCTAGTTTTTTGATGAGTTTTTGCATGCTAAAATAATCTCTTTTGATGTATCATTCTTGTTGTCTTTTGAACGATTTAAGTGATCCTTACCAAGTCCTTTTGGAATGATATATCATATATCCATTCTTCTACTTCTTCATGATGTAATCCATATGCTCTTTTAATAATTATTTTTGAAGTGGCTTTTGAAATGACTACTTCAAGGTCATTTCAAAACCAAAAGAAAGTAGAATAATATATCATGATTACATAGTCCTTCATAGTATTGTAGCTTCTTATTTCAATCATATATTGTTCCCATTCTTATGATACTAACCCATGCAAAGAGACTTTATGTGGTAGGCAAAGAGATTTTATGTGAAAATTTTGACTTGTCTTATGGTAAGGAAGCTTTGATTTCAGTTGATGGTAGGGTAAATTTTTTATGAAGAGAGAAAGGTCTTAGGGATGTATAGGGAATTAAAATTGACACTCTTGTGCACCAAGGTTTCATTAGTCTTCTAATTTATGAATTTTTTTCAAAATCACAAGGCATTAAAAAGAAAAAAATTAGCTTAAAGTATTTCATTACTTCCCTTTATTAATGCTTAAAAGGAGATGCCTTTCCAATGAATATATCTTCTAATTGATTTCCCTTTGTATGCAAGTCCATTGATCTTCAAATAGCTCTCTGTATATTGGTCCAATGATCTTTAAATATCTCTTTGTATGATGGTCCATTGATATTCAAATATCTCTTTACATGCAGGTCCCTTGTGACAAATTTTTGATGTAGATTTCAGGTCCCTTTGTGATTTTCGATGTAGATTTCAGGTCCTTATTTTCCAGTGGGCGGATCCGCCCATGGTTTTTTGCATGGGTTTGTACATGGTTTTGGGGTACGATGGTTTTCAGCCCCTGGTATTTTTTAGATCCGATCAAGGGAACTACGGTTATGTTCTAATCCAGGGTTAATGGATTGGGGTTTATGTATGCTTCGGCATGTATATATATGTGTTGTAACACTAAAAGGAATATAATGAAAAATCAAGTTGGTCGTCCCAATTTGGGATCCAAGGGAAAATCTTTGTGTTTATATGTTTTATGTTTTATGCTCTCGCTATTATTTATTTTATGTTTTAAGATTCGTTAGTAGATAATTTCTTTACACGGTTAAAACCTACACTTTGTGCCATATTTTGATGTTGAATCTTCAAGTTCCTACTGAAGTAAAATTTTATGAGTTCCCTTGCACTCTTTCATGTTGAGTTGCTAATATTTTAAAAAAAAATACACTTGTTTTATTTTGTCTCCCCCCTTGCTTATTTGGAGACATGTCCTCAAGTCTGGAAATTGGAGAATAGAATGTCCCAACTTAGTTCCAACCTGAAACATAAAATGAATTAAAAACACATTTTTTTAAAAGGAATTCATATTAGCCAAGTTACTTGGTTTTCCAATATGAATTGATTTATGACAATGCTAGAAATACAGTTTTCACAGCCAAATCTCTTTATTATTTTTCATATTTTTCTCTTTTTTTTTTTTTCATTTCATTTTCATAATTTTTTATTCTGCAAGTAAGGAAGGCACATGATTGTGATTTTCCAAAACTTGCATGTCTTCTTCTGTTGATATTTTCTTGGGGAAACCTTCTTTATTCATAGGCTTGTTGTATATTTTAAATCTATGCCCATTGACTAGAAATAATTTTGCTGCCTCATCGATTGTCTTTATTTTCAGTGATCCATTATCATAGACTTCTTTAATATCATATGGCCCTAACCAGTGAGTGTTGGATTTGATTTGAAATCCTTGTACTTTGAATCAAATAGAAGTGCCCAATATCCTATATGAAAGATTTAATTTTAATGAATCTGCCATGCCATTTTGTTCTTTGTTGTTGCACCAATGATGTATGTTCCACTGCTTCTTTTCTGATTTCATCCAATTGATTTAGCTGCATGATTATTTATTTTTGTGCCTCTGTTTGGTCCAGTCCAATTTCAATTGCAAGTATATATGTGTGGATTTGAAATTCAATTGGTAAAATAACTTATTTTCCATAAACCAGCTGATAATGACTGAACCTAGTAGTATTCTTCCATGTTATTCTATATGCCCATAATGCTTCAATCAAATTTTCTGACCAATCCTTTCGGTGCATCTTTACTGTCTTTGTCATGATGTTTTCAAGTACTTTGTTTGTTGATTCTACTTGCCCATTTTCTTGCGGGTGATATGGAGTTGAATTTCTGTGCTTGATTTTATATTTTTTGTGTAAGATCTCTGACCAAATTTGAAGTGAATTGTGCTCCTTGACCTGCGATGATTTGTCTTGGTACTCCAAATCTGATAGATATTTATTAAAAAAGAAAATATACCACTACATTTTCTATTGCTTTTTCCATTGCGTTTTCCTCCACCCATTTTGTCACGTAATTAGTACACACTAAGATGTACCTTTTTCCATTGGAAGGTGGGTTAATAGGTCCCAAAATTTAAATATCCCATCGTTCAAATGGCTCTACAAGTACTTGTGTCTTCAAAGGCATTTAATTAGAATGCACTGGTCTCCCTATTCTTTGGCAGCTATCACATTTCTTGACATAGGTTTTTGAATCTTTGAATATGGATGGCCAATAATAGCCCAGATTTAGCACTTTGTATGTTGTCCTTTTTTCTGCAAAATTACCACCACATGGTTCATCATGACATGCTTTCAAAATATCCAAAATTTCATCTTCTCTTACACATTTTCTAATTAACATATTAGGTCTAGTATAGAAAAGGTCTCCATTAATTCAACTATATCTAGCACTGTCTTTTATTATTTTCTTTTTCTGTTTATTTGTGAAATGACAAGGAAACTTTGAAGATGATAAATAATTAACTATGTCAGAAAACCATGGAGTTTTAATTTCTATAACAAATAAATGTTCATCTCAAAAGTTATCATAAACTGGAACAATCTCACCAGGAAGATGAAGTCTTGAAAGGAAATCTACCACTTGATTCTCTTTTCCTAGCCGGTTCAATACATTAATGTTAATTTCCTACATTAATAACAACCATATAGTAATCATGCCATTAGTAATGGGTTTATTCATTAAATACTTAATGGTTGAATGATCAATATGAATGAACACTTCATATCATGTTATGTAATGTCTGAATTTATTTACTGCATGTACTACAACAAACATCTCTTTTTCAGTAACTGTGTAATTCAACTCAGCTCGAGTTAAATTATTGCTAATGAAATAGATAGCATAGTGTAGTTAATTCTCTTTTTGGCCTAATGATGCCCCTACTGCAGTATCCAATGCATCTGTGGATATGTGAAATGGAAATGACCAATTTGGTCCTCTAAGAATTGGTGTTGTGGATGATTTTTGTTTCAGTTTCTCAAATGCATTTTGGCAATCAGTATTCCATTGAAACTCTATGTCCTTTGTAAGTAGTTTAAATAAGGGAAAGGCCATTTTACTAAAGTTTTCAATAAACCTTCGATAATAGCCTACATATCCTGTAAAACTTCTTACCTATTTTTTATTCGTTGATGGTAACAAATTCACAATGATTTGAATTTTTGTTGGATCTACTTTTATTCCTGAAGAAGAAATATGGTGTCCCAATGCTATCCCTTTAGTTAGCATCATAAACCATTTTTCATTACTAAGAGATCAATTTGTTTCAATATATATTTGTAGAAAATTTTCCAAGTTTTTCAAACAATCATCAAAATTATTCCCATATACAGTGAAATCATCCATGTATACTTCTACACACTCACGTATTTAATCGGGAAAGATGGCAAAAACTTCTCTTTGAAAAGTAGCTCATGCATTACATAATATAAATGGTAACACATTGTAAGCATATGTACCCCAAAGACATGTAAAAGTAGTTTTTCTTGATCCTCCAATGTTATTTTAATTTTATTATAGCCACTAAATTCATCTAAAAAGGAGAAAAACTTATTCCAAGCTAGTGAATCTAGGACTTTATCAATGAATGGTAAGGCAAAATTATCTTTGAGTGTTGTTTTTTTTAATTCCCTATAATCTACACAGACTCTCCATTTCCCATTTTTCTTTGGAACAACCACTAAAGGAGAAACCCATTGGCTATTTGAGATAGGGTAGATAAATCCTACCTGTAGTAATTTATGCAATTATTCCTTGACTATCTCTTTCATCATTGGGTTCATTCTCCATTGTGGTTGCTTTATAGTTTTAATATTTTCATCTATGTAGATATGATGAATACATGTGTAAAGATGAATTCCATGCATATCAGTGTAATTCCAAACAAATTCTTTTGAATATTTCCTTAATAATTCACAAGTTGCTTTTCTTGTGTTGGTTGAAAATTATTTTCAATGTTAAGATATTTTTCAGGGCTAAGTTGAATTGTTTGCCTTGTGAATGTGTAATTGAATTAGTAGGAAAAATAACATCAAATGATGTTTTCAAGTAATTGATTGTGCAATTTTCTTGAAGTTGTTGTTGTAATATTTGACTTGCAGTATGATATTGCATAGTTCTCAAATGTTGTAAAATAGTTGATTTGTGTTACATAACATTTTGTCACCGTCCCTGCATTCCCTTTTCCGAATACTGGAGGACCATCATAGTGACCCCTGTGTACTGTCACACATCATAATGAATGTCATTGCATCCCTTAACATTCAAGGAACAAAATATTTGTGGACCATTCCTGAAGTATACCCTTAAAAAACATGTAATTTTGGGTCGACGCTGTGGCGTGGCTATGTCCTCGCGCCCATGGCTAGATTTTCACTATGCCTCATGCCGTGGTCGCTCTTTCTCTGAAGAACCCCTGCGTCGAGCTACTTTTGGAAGGTTTTTTAATATGGAAACGAAGCTTCTAAGATATAACAGCTTCATGGGTGGAATCATGGATGTTTGTTTGACTAGATGTGGTCGAGTTTCTCCCTTGGCCTTCTAGTTCCTACAAAAATGCAACTTCCCAAAGGGATAGACCTTTCCTCCACCATAAGTGGATCCCAAAGCTCTTCCTCCACTCTTATAAATTCCTCTTCATCCCATTGATTCTGATAGCTAGAATAGACTAGGAGTTGGTGTGCAGAAAATAGCAGAGAATAGTTCATAGTTGTGAGAGAGAGTTTGAGCCTTTCGCCTCTTTGAGCTGAATCGACGAATGAATGATTTGGAGATGTGCCCGACTAAACCCGTCAAAGAAGGTCTACAATTTCAAGGCGAGGTTGTAAACTCCCTTTTATACATTAATATGACATGGTTGATTTCTAGTTCCATATTTTTCTATGTTAATATTCAAATTTTTTTACTCTCCTTGACTAGTTAGATAGTCGTAAACGAATATGTATGCTCATATGCTTTTAGTGTTTGCTTGATATTTATGTAGATGTATGAATATCGCCTACCAACGGAGCGCAATTCTTTAATAACAAAGATGGAGAGGTCACTACAACGTACTATGTCAAGAGCGTTGGATTGAGGTAGGACATATATTCCAATCTGCATTTCGTTTATGAACTAGGAATTTAGGAACCAACATGTTCCCTTGTTCATAGATACCCTAGGGGCTAGAGGATGGCCTACGGTCACGGAGGTTGCTGCAACGTGCGCAACATTCTGAAATGAAGAAATCTATTAAATCCTCATTATCCTCTTCTCTAAATCAAAATCTTGATTAAAACTTAGAATATATTGAATCTATTCCTTTTCTTTTTCTATTTCATCAAGCCATGATAACAAAGGAGGAGATTGAGCAGGAGGAAAAAATGTTATGTGTTTTCTTTCATTCCTGTGTGAGATAATCATACTTCCTGATCTACAACCAATGAAAGCATCGACTATGGCTAATCAAGATCTGCCAAGAATTTCTGGGTGCCCTCCAAGATTTGTCTTTGGCTTTAGAACTAAGAAGTCTATTGGATATTCCCAAGAGTCTAATGAAACTATGATATCTTCAAGTACACCCTCTCGCACTACTTTAGATCTATCAATTAATTCTAAAATCATTAGTGGTTGGTCGGATGCTTGGAAAATTGAGTTATTTCATCGTTTCTGTCGTCATGACATTAATAGCATCCCCCAAGTCAATCAAAGTCTTAGAAACTGAAAAATTGTTAATTGAAATTGTAACCATTGGGATTCCCAGATCAACATACTTTTCAATTACACTACTTGTTAACAAGAGGCTAGCTAATCTTCCAAACACGTGGATTATTTGCGGGTATTTATTTATTTTTCCAGTTTTCTTTATGCATAATTCCCTAACTTCCTTTGTGTAAATTGGGATATCTTTTATTGCTTGCAGTAAAGGAATTTTTACATAAGCACTCTTTAATTTGTCTAAGATATCAAATTCAGGAAGAGTAATAAAAGATTTTTTCTCAACAAATATTTTAGGAAAAGGAGGTGTTTGAGTCATTATTGCCTTACCTTTGTGGATTTGATTCTCTTCTATTGAATGCTTGTTTTTGGATTTTTCAGGACTCCCTTTTTCTCCTATATGTTCTTCTAGGATGACGGGGGAGTCTTTCTGCAGTACTTTCCTAGACCTTAAATGAACATCTTGAACATGAAGAATTTAATATCTAGGAAATGAAGTTCCTTGTTTCGCATTATATATTGACTTATTACTTGGATTTTCCACTAGTTCGGCTCGTAATTGAGTTGGTCTAGTTGGTGGTTGGTTAGATGGAAGCTGAAGCTATTTTGGTTGGGTTAATAATGGTGTAGGTGATGATGATGGATTTGGTTGTTGCGGTTGTTGAAATTATTGATATGGAAAGGATTGTTGAGGAAATGATTGATATGGTTGTTAAGGATAGGATTGAAATTATTGGGGATAGTTTGTTGAGGAGGTTAGGTTCCATAGGCATACCCTCTCCAACCTTAAGAAGGTTGATGTTGAGTTCGCTGAGGAGGCCAATCCTGCCAAGGCATAAGAGCATTCCATGGGTTTTGAATAGGATATTGAGAGCTTTAAGGAAATTTTTGAGTAAAGTTTTGAGGAGGATTTTGAGACATACTTGCAAATCGAGGTTGCCAAGGTCTTCTTGGTGCAAAATAATAAAGAGATTCCATCCCTTAGCTTTCCTCTATTTGATTTACTTGGAATTCCTTTAGCCTTGGACAATTATCAGTTGCATGATTTTCATTGCAAATTGCAGAAACATGAAAATTGTCTAAAGGACATTATCTTAATGGATACTTCTTCCTACATTTAGGACAAAAAATTGATAATAATTTATCTTTCTCCTCTTGTTTCTTTCATGTTTTAATTACATCAAATTGTGTCCCTAACGTGCCTAAGATATAAATTTTGAAATCTTCAAACAAGTTTCCTAGCTCATCTCTTGTAATACTCTCTCTTATTGATTTAGTAACTTTGGAATTTGCATTTCTCTTCCCAATTTTTTCTCTTCATCTTGAGTATTTTTGACATAAGTCAGCAATCTCATCAAATGGTAGATATGAATTATCTCCTTTACCCATAACATTAAGGATATCAAGATATTCATCTTGGATTCCATTTAAAAATATTTTCCGAATAGTATTTGGACTTAAAGAATGATGTTTATATTTTTGTAAGTTGTAGAGAAATCTTTCTAAGTATTCCTCTAGACTCTCATCTTCTTATTGAGTCATTCTAAAAATGTCATATTTTGAATCCCTAGACCTAAAATATGCTTGATATTACTTAAGAAAAATATTTCTCATGTCTTCCCAATTGGTAATAATATGTTCACCTAGTCCCATAAACCACTTTAATGCATATGCTTTAAGGGTTGTAGGGAAAAGACAAAGCTTATGTGTATCATCAGTATACCCAAAGGTTCGACATAAGATATCAAATTCAAATAAGAATGAGTCAGGATATTTATAAGACATACCATAAAATTTTGGAAAAATGGAAGGTGGAATGTTTTTAATTTTTACCTCTTCTCCCAATATTGCTCTAGTATCTAAGATTGGGAATCCAAAAGTAGTTTCTTAGTCACTGTCTCCTATTTCCTCTTCCCTCCTTTGTTTTTATTTTCCCTTTTAGTGGCTTCTTCTATATTTCTCTCTTCCTCTCTCTTTCTTTCCCATTCTTTCCATTGCCTCTCATATTGTATCCTTTATTTTTGATTTAATCCTAGAATGGTGGATCCTTGTCCTTCTTCTGTCATCTTTTCCTCAAATTTTTCAAGTGTTTTAGTTGATATTTTAGCTTCTATATCCTCAAAGTTTTCAAGTTTTTCAAGGATTAGTAGATCAATTGGTTTCTTTGTACGTTTGCCTATGGAAGGTGGTTATTCTTGTGTTTGTTTTCTCCTTACCTCGTGTTAGTGTCAGTATTTGCATCCTTCCACCAGTGATCAAAGAAACTCTTTCATATCATAGTAGGGTCCCATTCTTAAATTTGTGTCATTCAATTAGGCCATCACGCAAAAATTTGGTCATTGGAGGTAGCCCAAGGTCAAACCTCACTCTCATAAAAAATTTCATTACTTGCCGACTCATTTCACCACTTTGCTGAGTGTACATCAGTCATGAGATGTCATCATCATTTCAGTCTTTTCATCATGAAGTTCATTCAACCAAATTCTCGATTAGGTCTTAGGGTTTTCAAGGTCCATCAAATCACCATTTGCATGCATAAAATTCCAACAAGTAATAGAGTGACAATAAACACATTTTATTAGGAAAGTTTTATTTGTAATTTTAATTTCAATTCAATCTGTAATTTTATGTTTCTTAATATGTAATAAGTTCTCATGGTTCCAAGGTAGCTGCATATTCAAGGTTCCATCAACCACGTAAGTCAAAGTTCCAAAACTCAGTGTTCCAAATCCACCAAAAGATCAAATGCAAAGGATCGAGATGAAAAAAAATGAAAAGGTAAATTGCAGTGTTAAAGTTGAGTTCAAAGGAAATGTGGGTCCTAATGCCTATTTATGAAATTTCATCAAGTATAAAAGGTCATCAACGACCAAATAGATAATCGAGTTTTTTGGAAGGCAATGCGCTCTTGCTTGAGGCATTGTGCTTTTGACAAAGAAGGTGTTACACTTCTGCTTGAGGCATTGCGCTTTTTCCTGCAAGGCACTGTGCTCCTGCTTCTGGCGCTGCGCTTTTTCCAGCTTAAACACACAACTTCAAATATTCTTTGCAAGTGGTCCCATCATCAAGTAGGGGTTTTCTTAGTCAAATGCAATTAATTTGCACCTCTCCAATCCCTCATTTCACTTCATAATTTTAAACTCATGGTGTAAACCCTCCTCACTCACCATTTCAAATTTTGAGCAAATAAACCCTAGATTTCACCATTTCAATCCAATATTGTTTTCCCTAGACCCTATTTTCCCTTCCCACACTCCAGAATCACTCCCCCTACCCCTACATCATTTTATCTCTCATTCCCAAGTCCCTTTTCCCAAAACCCTACTCCAAGACTGCATTTTCCTAGGTAGCCTCACTATATCCATGTAATCAAAATTCCTACCCTATCTCCCTAAGTTTTTTTTATCCCCCACCATTTCCCTAAGCTCCCTCACTCCCTTCCCCACTTCCCCAAATTTTCCCTCACTCATCCCAACCCCCTAACCATACAATCCTACTCCCTTTCCCTTCCCCTTCTTCCCTAGGGTTTCAAGAAAAACTGAACATAATGGAGGAGGAAAGAAACACTATGGAGGAAGAGAAAAATATCTACAACAAAGGAGGGGGAATATTAAGGCATGAACCTATACCTTGAGCAGTACAAACCTTACTTGAAATCACACTACAAAGGAAACCCTAATTTGTCGAAAGGAGAAAGGTACAATGGACCTACTTGTTGATACATCCATGATAGCATAACAAACCTTATTTGGCATCTCTAGAGCAATTGTGAGGAAATTTGGAAAAAAATTTGAGAAATTTGAAAAAAACTTTGAAGGCACATTTTACAGAAATGTCCTATTTAGTAATATTTTTGCAGAACCTATTGTGGGAAAACAAGATGAATTTTGAGAAACGGGAGGAGGTGTTTGTTCCTAAGATATCAAAGTACAAAACCTATCTCACTTTTTACACAGGTATTACAGAATGAGAGATCCATTCACATCTTCACAACATATTTTATGCCTGTGCAAAGTCTTGTTTTAGACACCTTTTTGCAGAGAATATTGTAGACAATCCGAGAATAAACATGGGAAAATGGAGGAGTTTTTTGTTCCTAACATGCCCAAGAACAGAAACCTCTATTATTTTTGCAAAAAAATTCATGGTTAGGGATATATCGCTCCATCTCTGAGGCCTATTTTTGCAAAAAACCCAGAAATTTGACACAGTCCACTTGTCAAAAATGCAACACCTAGGGCGCTGCGCTTTTTGTAGGAGCCTCCAAATGACAAATGGTCACAACCATTGGATTCATAAGGCCCTCTACATCAAATTTGACTATTGAAAAATAAAATTTGGATATTCTAACAGGTATAAATGGCCAAAACCATCCAAAAATCACCTTTCTGCCCCATTTTTCAGGCAGGCGTTGCGCTTTTGACCAGTCTTTGGAGATTTCAGTTTTGAGGGCCTTAACTTCATCATTTTCAGAACTTAAGGGAATATTTAGAAGCTATACAGGAGCATATTTCCAATGAGATATTTGGGGCTCAATTTGGACTTCAGTAAGTCCTCCAAAAGTGACATTGAAGTTGGCGTTGCGCTTTTGCCAGTTCACTGATATTTTCCAAATTTGACTTTTTCTCGGTTGGTCAATGGATTTGATGGATTTTACTGACGTAATTGATTCATGTAAATGTAATTATGTCACTTTTAGTTACTTTAGGTAGATACATTGGGTAAAAGTGTATTTTTGAGACAAATGAATCAGTTTCACCAAATTTAGGGATGAGTTTGTTGACCTCCCTAGTCTTTGGGTTTCCAGTTGAGCACTTTGGGATCAGTTCCACAAGTCAGGGATTCGACCCCTGAGAGTGGGAGAAGTATTTTTTTGCCTATATCTTTCATTCGTTTTGACATTGAAATGGTTGGATGTTGTTGGATTGATCATTGAACACTATTGTAATCAAAATTTTGGCAAGTAATAACAGACTGAGTTGTAGCTATTTTGATGGAATTATTTTGGTAAAGTGATTTAGCATTGTTTCTTCTTATGTTTTTCAAACGTGTGAATGTATTTTGATTTCATATTCATTCCATTTCTGAATGTAATTGTTTCCTAATTTGAAAATACTGAATTGATTAAGTTTATGCTCTGTTTCGGAGGAATAGTTACAATTTGCTTCACCCTCTTCTTAGTAGAAAAGAATTCATATCTCTTATGCTCTTTTCTCAAACCCTAGTAGTATAGACTACTCCATCAAGATATCCTTTCATGTTGAACTGCTTACCTACCTTGCTCCATCAGATCCCTTCAATTTTGATCCTTGTTTGCCCTGACCTATTTCTTCCCTTATCTATTCACCATCCAGCACCTCAAAATTTAATCAATCAAACCCCTGTGCTACTATAACTAGCCTAATATCTCTTTGATCTAGTCATATTGGCTGAGATCCATTGGAGAGATCCCTCTCCTGCCTAGTAGGGCTAGCTACTTTGCAAAATATTGGTCTGTAGTTACCCTTGCTGGTCTCTTATCGGCCTCGGAGATCCGGTGGAGTGATAACATCTTGGCGACCATACTGGGGAACGAAGTGAAAATCTTCCCCGGGACGAAAATCATCAAAGTTTAGATCTGGTTTTTGATGTTGGATAGCGATCAGATGCATATGAAATGTTGAATCATTCACCCGGCAACTCCAGTGTCGAAGAATCCAAGGTTCATAATTTTCATGGCGACTCTACTTTTCAAGAACCGGTAATTTGAATAGACTTCTTGGTGACTTCATTGTTGTCAAGATGAGTTCTAATGTAAGAAAAAATCCTAGGTATGCTCCTATGGATTGATCTCAAATCCCTAGATTTCCAATCCTGTGCCTTATGTTGACTAGTTTACACATTTTCCCATATTCAGAGATGAAAATAAATACGATGTTGATCTGCATTTAGTAAATTTTCATGTACATGTATGTATATTGAGAGTTCAGTTCCCTGAAGGCTATCTCATGAAAGTTTTTATGGCTACTTTTGAAGAGAAATATAGGGTATGGTATGAAGGGTTACCAGAATGAATCATATGTTCTCTTAAAGATTTCCATAAGATGTTTTCCAAACATTATGTGAAGTCTAATGTTTCTTTATCTCTCTTAAAAAATTGTTGTGATTATAGTGAAGGTTTTATTGCATATCTTGAGGGTATTGATGATATCAAATGCATGAGCGATGGAGAGATCATTGAAGCCTTCTATGATTTCTCCCTTAAACAACAATCTGAAAAAGCTGGTCACTTTGATACACAAGATCATATTCAACATACAGTAGCTTCCCCTCTGCTTGAAGATGAAAGAATTTTGCATCTTGATAGCCAAATGAAACCACATGAAATAAATCAGCACTTTAATGAAAATTAATATGCTCCTTTTCTTGAGATTAAAGAAGATATTCAGCATCCTTGTGAATCTTTAGGAGGGAAAGAAGCCAATTATTGTTCATCCAAAGAAAACAAAGAGTACTTTCTCCTTTAATAGAAGAAGAAATAAATCAGATTCTAAATTTGCAAATCCGTTTTCCATCCATTAAGAATGATGACGTTATTACACATTCTTTCCAGTTTCCAAGTGATTATGAAGAGGAGGGCAGTGATAAAGAAGAAGTTGTTTTAGAGTCTGTTGCAGATACAAATCTTTCTCAAGGTTCAGAAAATGAAAAGTCTACTGATGAAAAGGAGTTTTTCCCAGATACTGTAGATGTGGACACTAATGCTTTTAAAAATATTATGGAGGATCATTTTGCTAATTTGTTACAGCCATATGGGAATAATGCTTACTCATCTCCTTGTGTTGATCCACAAAAGGTATTGCTTCATGATTTTCAAGATCCCTTGGGCAGTCTTTTGCAAGCATTTGAGAAGATGAATGTTGTCTTGTTTGTTAGCATAAGCCTTGATTTCATTTTTTATTATGATTTGCCTACATATACATCATTTTTCTTGCTCAACGAAAGTGAGAGCATAATTTCAGTAAGTAGCAATCTGCTAGATTGGTTACACTGGAAGGATCATTTCGCCTAATCAACAAATGTGCAACAGATTAGAGTAGGTTGGTATCATTTCAGTTTGATTTGAATTCTTTTTCAATAGCAAGTTTGTCTCAATTCAGTTTTCTGCAAAGTGTGAAGCAGAGAATCACCGAGGCTTGGAGCCCGAGGTGAAGGCCATAAAGTTTCATTTGATTTATATTGTTTTCAGAATTAAGTCGGTCAAAGTAAAGTCAATTTTGAGTCAGTTTTCAGTTAGTTTGAGTTTGTTTCAAATCAGTTTAAGATTTCAGTATTCAGTTTGTTTTTCAGCTTTTGACTCCATGCCCAATGGATAGGAACATGGTTTACAGTGTTCTTGGCACCTCTAAGGAGCTAGCATTCCCAGTTGGAGCCAACGTTAGTTTCAGTATTTGCATCCTTCCACAAGTGATCAAATAAACTCTTTCATGTCATGTTAAGGGTCCCATTCTGAAATTTTTTTCATTCCATTAGGTCATCATGCAAAATTTGGTCATTGGAGGTAGCCCAAGGTGAAACCTCGCTCTTTTCAAAAATTACATTACTTGCTAGCTCATTTCACCACTTTGCTTAGTGTACATAATTCATGAGTTTTCATCATCATGTCAGTCTTGTCATCATGAATTTCATTCAGTCAGATTCTCCATTAGGTCTTAGGGTTTTTGAGGTCCATCAAATCACCATTTGCATGCATAAACGTCCAGAAAGTAAAATAGTGACAATAAACACATTTTATTATGAAAGTTTGATTTGTAAATTTAATTTCAATTCAATATGTAATTTTATGTTTCTTAATATGTAATAAGTTTTCATGGTTCCAAGGTAGCTAGATAATCAAGATTACATCAGCCAAGTCAAAGTTCCAAAATTCATAGTGTTCCAAATCCACCAAAAGATCAAATTCAAAGGATCAAGATAAAAAAAATGAAAAGGTAAATTGCAATGTTAAATTTGAGTTTAAAGGAAATGTGGGTCCCAATGCCTATTTATGAAATTTAATCAAGTATAAAATGTCATCAAATACAAAAGAGATACTCATTTTCATCCTCAAGCATTAAGCTCTCAAACTCCCCAAGTCAAAAATCAAATTTTGAGCAAGATAATCGAGTTTTTTGGAAGGTGTTGCGCTCCAGCTTGAGTCGCTGTGATTTTGATAGAGAAGGCGTTGTGCTCCTGATTGAGGCACTGCACTTTTTCCTGGGAGGCTCTGTGCTCCTACTTCAGGTGCTGCACTTTTTCCAGCTTACACATACAGCTTCAAATCTTCTTTGCAAGTGGTCCAGTCATCAAGCAGGGGTTTTCTCAATCAAATCCAAGTACATTGCACCTCTCCATTCCCTCCTTTCACTTCATAATTTCAAGTTCATGGTGTAAACCCTCCTCACTCACCATTTCAACTTTTGAGAAAATAAACCCTAGCTTTCACCATTGCAAGCCAATATTATTTTCCTTTCCCACACTCCATAATCACTCCTGCTACCCCTACATCAATTTATCTCTCATTCCCAAGTCCCATTTCCTAAAACCCTACTCCAAGACTACATTATCCTAGGTAGCCTCACTATATCCCTATAATAAAAATTCCTACCCTATCTCCCTAATTTTTTTTATCCCCCACCACTTCCCTAAGCTCCCTAACTCCCTTCCCCACCTCCCCAAATTTTCCCTCACTCATACCAACCCCCTAACCCTACAATCCTACTCTCTTTCCCTTCCCCTTATTCCCTAGGATTTCAATACAAACTGAACATAATGGAGGAGGATAGCAACACCATGGAGGAAGATAAAAATACCTACAACAAATGAGGGAGAATCTTAAGGCATGAACCTAGACCTTGAGTAGTACAAACCCTACTTGAAATCACACTACAAAGGAAACCCTAATTTTTCAAAAAGAGAAGGGTAAGTTGGACCTACTTGTTGATACATCCATGATAGCATAACACACCTTATTTGGCATCTCTAGAGAAATTGTGAGGAAATTTCGAGAAAATTTTGAGAAATTTGAAAAAATCTTTGAAGGCACATTTTCTAGTAATGTCATGTTTAGTCATATTTTTGCAGAACATATTGTGGCCAAACAAAGATGAATTTTGAGAAACTGGAGGAGGTTTTTGTTCCTACTATATCAAAGTATAAAAAAATATCTCACTTTTTACACAGGCATTACATAATGAGAGATCCATTCACATCTTCGCAACCTTTTTTTTTACCTGTGCAAAGTCCTGTTTTAGACACCTTTTTGCTGAGAAGATTGTCGAAAATTCAAGAAGAATATTGGGAAACAGGATGATTTTTTTTGTTCCTAACATGACAAAGAAAAAAATTCTCTCTTAGTTGTGCAAAAAAGTTCATGGTTATGGAGATATCGTTCCATCTCTTAGTTGTGCAGAAAACCCATAAATTTGACACAACCCACTTGTCAAAAACGCAACGCCTAAGGCGCTGTGCTTTTTCTAGGATCCTTAAAATGACAAATGGTCACCACCATTGGATTCAAAAGTCCCTATATATCAAATTTTTACTATTGGCACATCAAATTTTTACATTCTTATAGGGAGAAATAGCAAAAAACATCCAAAAAATCACCTTTCTACCTCATTTTTCAGGTTGGCACTGCGCTTTTGACCAGTCTTGGGATATTTAAGTGTTGAGAGAATTAGATTCGTCATTTTCATAAATTAATGGAATTTGTGGAAACTAGACAGGATCAGATTACCAATGATCTATCTTGGGCTCAATTTGGACTTCAGCAAGTCCTCCAAAAGTGACCTTGAAGTTGGCATTGCGCTTTTGTCAAGGGCGTTGTGCTTTTGCTAGTTCACTGATATTTCCTAGATTTTAACTTTTTCTCAGTTGGTCAATGGATTTGATGGATTTTACTGATGTAATTTATTCATGTAAATGTAATTATGTCATTTTTAGTTACTAGACGTAGATACATTAGGTAAAAGTGTATTTTTGGGACAAATGAATCAGTTTCACCAAAGTTAGGGATGAGTTTATTGACCTCCCTAGTCCTTGGGTTTCCAGATGAGCACTTTGGGGATCAGTTCCAAAAGTCAGGGATTCGACCCCTGAGAGTGGGAGAAGTAGTTTTCAGCCTATATCTTTCATTCATTTTGACATTGCAATGGTTGGATGTTGTTGGATTGATCACTGAACACTATTGTAATCAGATTTTTGGCAAGTAATAATAGACTGAGTTGCAGCTATTTTGATGGAATTCTTGTGGTAAAGTGATTTGAAATTGTTTCTTCTTATGTTTTGCAAATTTGTGAATGTATTGTGATTTCATATTCATTCCATTTCTGAATGTAATTGTTTCCTAAGTCAGAAAGACAGAATTCATTAAGCTTATGCCTTGTTCTGGAAGAATAGTTACAATTTGTTTCATCCTCTTCTTAGTAGAAAATAATTCATATCTCTTATGATCTTTTCTCAAACCCTAGTAGTCTAGACCACTCCATCAAGATATCATTTTGTGTTGAACTGCTTACCTACCTTGCTCCATCATATCCCTACAATTATGATCCTTGTTTGCCCTGAGCTATTTCTTCCTTGATCTATTCACCATCCAACACCTCAAAATTCAATCAATAAAACCCCTATGCTACTATACCTAGCCCAATATCTCATTGATCCATTGGAGAGAACCCTCTCCTACCTAGTAGGGATAGCTACTTGGCAAAATATTGGTCTGTAGTTACCTTTGTTGGTCTCTTCTCAGCGTCAGAGATCTGGTGGAGTGATAACACCTCATAAGCTAATAAAGTTTGTCTTTCAACCAAAGTCAACCTTTGTCCTGAACGTTGTCTCTCCTCTAGATCCTCCAAATTTGGTTTCTTAGCAATTGGTGTTAATTCTAATGTGGCTGGTCCTACTTCCATCAATGGTTTAGTGGTTGGGGAAATTTTTTTCGTATATCTACCCTTATCGTCTCTTTGTCTAAGCATAGATAACCATAATTAAAACAAATCCTACAATTTTTTTATTTTTGATGTTTTTGTTTGTTTTATGTTTTTTTTCTAAATAATTTGTTGTAAATATTATCATTGATGGCAAAGGAACAGAAAGGAGCAACGCCGGCATTATCACTGAGAATAAAGGAGCATATTAGGGTCAATTGGAGTGTAAAGGAGCAATAAGGAAAAAAATGAAAAATTTAAGTGGGGGAGCACAAAAGAGGCAAGGAGAAGTAGTAGAATCATTATCTAAGGCAAAGGGGTAGAGAGGAGTAGCATTATGGATAAAATAGGCAAGGAGCAACAATGTGCAGCAAGAGGCAAGGAGCAGCATTAGAATCATTATCTATGGCAAAGGAGCAGAAAGGAGGAGCAAAGAGGCAAGGAGCAGCATCAGAATGATCAAAGAAGACAAAGGAGCAAGTCAGGCTGAAATGTGTTCAAAACAGTGCAAGCCATGTCGAGTCGTGTATTTTCAAGTTCATAACAATGTGCGTGCAGTTCAGGGTCGAGTCGTGTATTTTTACATTTATAATAGTGTTCAGCAGCCTAATCGCAAGACATAATCGCATGTGGAGGACCTAATCACATATCGCAATCGCAAGTGGAAGGGTGATCGCAAAACCCGCAAAGACACAAGAAATTTCGAAATGCGAAGTACGGGAGATGATGTGGTAGATGACGTGGCAAGTGACGTGGCAGCTGACGTGGTAAAAGACATGGACCTAACCTCACAAATCACAAATACATCTTGGTGATGTGGGAGGTGACTTGGAAGTGACGTGGCACCCCGGTGGGACCCGAACCCTTTATCGCAAATCACAAGTCGCAATGGAAGGGATAACTAGAGATCAGAACATTTTGTGATAAGAAATCTGCAATGGGAGAATTGCGATAAGCCTGTGGGACCCTCACGCATATCACAAATCGCAAGATCAAAAGGGTGAAGATAATAAGAACAAGGTTGAATCGTCGAAATGCAAAATGTGATGCGAGGACCAAATGCGATATAGTTTGGTGATCAAATCTAAAGAATTTTAAGTCTAGGGCTAGGTGTATTTGGTTAAGAAATCACATCGGGGAATGGAAGAGCTATGCATAACAAGAAATCCATGGGAACATTGAAATGAGATAAAGGTAGTGAACACGTGATATTTGAGAGTTCCATTGTAATGTGTTTCAAGTCCAGTCTAATGGCGGTTTATGAAGGAAAGTCTGAACAAGGGCAGAAATGCTCAGGTAATTGACCCGACACAGAGCAAAGGGAAGAGAAAGCATAATGTTGCGGTTATGAGGAGATAATAACTATGGGTCAAGTCAGGCTTAACAATACTCCGGGCAGAGTCGGGTGTTGAGACAAACGTTGTGGGCATGAGCAGAAGAGGCAGAGTCAGGCAAAATACAGTTAGGCTGACACTGTTGGAAACGTGCCAGCAGGGTCGAGTCGGGCAAAGAGGCATTTATGCATAACTGTTAGAATATAACAGCAACAAAAAAGACAAATACATAGCAAGCAAAGAGATGAAAGGGTTGAGCGAAATATTTTTGTAATTGTAAATGTATTAATTATTTTTATTGTTTGTGATGCAAAGGAAAGTAATCCGTAGGATAGGCTGTTAGGTCCCTATATTACTAGTATAGTCCCTTATTGTTATTAGTGTAACCCCCTTATTGTTATTATTGTACCCTTGTAACCCCCATTTTGTATTATTGTGCCCTTAAATTATTATTGTTAGGTCGGCTAGGATTACATTGTGGCCCACTAGGATTACATTATGGCCACATGGACTCCTATATATAGAAAGGAGGTTTTGTAAATTGTATCATAGAAGAATTGTTCATTTATGTAATGTATTGGAGGTTTCCCCCTCAAAGTGGCTTATTTCTAAGGCATTGATATCTCTCTTCTCCTATTTTTGGAGCTGGTTACACAACATTTGGTATCAGAGGTTTGGATTCTAGGGTTTTGCTGCTCCAAACAGGTCATCGTGGAATTTTCCCTATAAATTTTTTTCTACGAAGTTTCAAAAGCTGAAATGAATAGGGTGTGAAGCCAAAATCCTGAGGAACATCATCAAAAAATTTCAGATCTTGGTTCGCAATATTTTCGGAGATATGATTTGTGGAAGGTAGTGCTTTTCAGGCTCCTGAATTTCATCTGAAAGAGGTGATCGTGGGAAAATATTCATAACTATCTCTCTGAGCATCGGCTTGGAGTGCCGTAAAAATTGGTCGCTATTAAACGGACTGTAGTTTCTTGGATATCGTTTTAAGAGCTAAAAGACGAAACAGTGACACGTGGCAAGTCGTACAAGTTCGCTATACTGAACCAGTCCATAATTAGGTCATTCTGGGAGATTGGACACAACTTGGTCTTGGAGAATCCAAATCAGTTCAGACCTGTGGCATTCGAAATATAATTAATAGGGCTACATTGGTACTAAAATTCAAATATTGAAGTGCTGCAATTGCAGAGATAATCCAATTTCAATATCGAGCTCCTCAAAAGCAAGAAAATGTGTGTATTTTTTTGCGAATTGCATAAGACTTGTTTGAATAATCAATTTGAATTGATTCCAAGGGAATATTGTAGAATATATATTAGTATTGGGTTCTAAAAGATGCCCCGTAAAAATAATTCAACACCCATTAAGCCTTCAGAAGGCTCTACTATGACTCATGAAGATGAAGAATTGCAACATGATCTATCAAAATTACAAGAGCAAGTGCAACAAATTTCACTCTCGCAAAGAGCAACAAAAAATGAAATGGAAGTTTGAAGAAAGGCGTGGAAGCGAACTTGGACGGTTTGAAGAAAGGCATGGATGGCATGGAATCTGGCATGGAAGCTAAGATGGATGAAATGAAAGACAACATGGAAAACATGAAGAATGATCTAAAAGCAGACATCGAAGGTTTGACAAAGTTGATACAAGAAATGTTTCCTAATGGTGAAAAGATATTAGAACCTCATGATGAGAACAAAATAAATGTCAATCGTGATTTCATAAACTCTAATGTTGGTGGGAAGAACCACCATATTCCAAAAATGGATATGAGGAAGTTTGATGGAAAGGATCCTGTAACATGGATACTACAGATGGAGCAATATTTTGATCTCCATAACGTGCAAAACACACAAAGGTACGCATTGCAACTTTACATTTAGAACAAAATACATTTGTATGGTATCGATGGCTTTGCTCCCGTAAAAAAATTGTCACTTGGTCAATTTTTACGGAGGAAATGATAGCACATTATGAGGATACAAAGAGCAACACCTTCTTTAGCCAATTGATAAATCTCAAACAAAAGGGTTTAGTGGGGCAGCACATTGAGGATTTCAAAAAATTGAATATAAGGGTAACTAATATTCATGATATACACCAAGAACCAGCCCTAGAAGAGGAAGAAATGAGTCCGACCATATCGTGTAATGCATTGGTAGGAATTACCACTCTCAAACTCTCAAGATAGAAGGACATATCAAGAAGAAAAAGGTAATAGTGTTGATTGATTCAGGTAGCACCCATAATTTTATTCATTGTAAGGTAGCCAAGGGAATGAATTGTTTCCTATACCCAGCACCAGAATGTCAAGTGATGGTTGCAAATAGAGGAACTATAAATTGCTCTGGAAAATGCCATAATATCAAGCTAACCATGGGGGAATATGTATTGACTAGTCCAATGCTTTCCATTCCTATGGTAGGTGCTGATGTTGTATTAGGAGTACAATGGTTACATTCTTTGGGGACAGTAGCTTTTAATTTTCAAGAACTTTTCTTGAAATTTTTTTCAGAAGGAAAGGAATTCGAATTACAGGGTATTGTAGGGAAGTTGGGAAAGATAATAACCTCTAATGTCATGACAAAGCTTCTAAAGAAAGAACAACGAGGCATAATTGCACAATTATGCTCACTAGAAGTTCCAACATCAAAATCATCTATTTATGCAGATCTCCAACAAGTCTTGGACAATCATTCCAAGGTGTTTGAAACTCCCAAAGGACTCCCACCTATTCGTGATCATGATCATGCTATTCATTTGATTACAGGAAGTGTTCCTCCAAACATTAGGCCTTATAGATATCCTTACTTCCAAAAGAGCGAAATTGAACGTATGATTGCAGAAATGTTAGAGGTG